>JBCAUA010056987.1:0-11445 GCA_038406235.1 Peronia verruculata
AACGGGGGAAACTCTCCTCTCTCCCCCCCCCCCCCCCCCCCCATCACCACCACCCACATCCGCCCCACCCTCTCCCTGTCCCCCCCTGGGTATGATCAATCCCGTGGTCTGAGGGAAAGATCAGGAGATCTGAAGTTTAAGATGCAATCAATTTGGGCAGCGTGGAGGGGGAAGCATCCCTAGCAATCTTTTTGCCCCAAAGGTTATTTGCTAAGTGTAATTGAATTCAAGATTCACGGCGTCCGTCCCTCTAGTTTTATTTCCGTTCTAGGTCTGTTTAAAGACCGAATAAATATCTTGAAAAAGCTGTCAATTTTCAAAAAAGTTGAGGAGGAACTTGATAAATGTCAGAGTAAATGTTAGCCCACCAAAATTATCACAAAGGATGGGACAGTTTTTAATGCCTGTGTCTTAATATATGGTTTTTAGATATTTAAAGGTTCACGTAAAAGTTAAAGAAATTCATTTTTACAAAGGGCGATATTCTTGTCGACCTGCAGCAGTCCTTCTCAAGCGTCCCTTGTTTTAACACTATCTATGACAATATAGTCCACTTGAGTGAGAGAGTGTGGATATTTATTGTTTAATCTAAATTTTGTCTCCTCATTTATGAAAAGAATTTTATAGGCAGATTAATCGATTCATCGATTTCCAAGGGCCTCATCAATATATATATATATATTTTTTTTTACAAATTTGAATAAGACAGCTAGTACATGCACTGTAGAATAACATTTGAACAAGGTATATTATGTACATATTGCGGTAAAAAACAAAATTGTAAAGTTTCATCGATTTTTTCTCCATTTTTACTTTCAACACTTTGCTTGGTAGAATTCGTGATAGAATCATAAATTGAAAGGCTACTTTGTGTATTTCTTGATGAAATAGTATAAAACTCATTCATTCATGTATGTTAGTATTTACCCAAGGAACTGCAGTCCGAGTGTTACACGACTATTGTTCATTCATTTGAAGCCGACATTTTGCCTCAGGGGGAAATAAGTAGAATAGTTCATTACAGGGGGAATAAGCAGTATAAATCATTACTAGAGCAGTCTTGTCAAATGTAGCAGAATGATCGATTATATTATTTGTTCAGAACTGTTTAAATCAATATACCTTGAAGCTCAAAGCTATCTCAACTTGATTCTTTGAAATGGGTGCATAGTAACGTCAAAAAACTGTATGGGCTTAGGCTGTACATTTAATTTTAACGCCGCCATCCCCTTCCTTCCTCCCCCCTCCTTTCTCTTTGCCTCCTCCTTCTATTGAATTTATGACGTCATGACTATTATGTCAGTGTCTCCTTCTAGATAAACAACTTTAACACTGTGAATGCTGGAAACGTCCCCCTCTTCTCCTACGTCATATTTTGTTTGTGCATGATGACGTCATAACTACTCCTCAATGCACATAGTTCTAATAGTTTGAATAGATTTGTTCCGACCAAGCTAACTGCTGGAAATCCCCGTCTAATTTTAGTAGCAGGATACAAACACTCCCAACTGTTCACCGTCCCTGACACAGAAAAACACATAACAATTACACCGGACCGGTGACAACTGTTCTCGGATCTCGTAGTGGAGCGGTAACAGACATCAGAGAGTGTTCTATTTTTAGCAGAGGGGTACACACAATCGGCTGGGGTTTTCCCGGTTTTTGCTTAGTCGAGTATGAACTATTATTGCATTGAGACATTCTTCTGACTAAACGTCGCATGTGCAGAAAGTTCAATGTTACAGGGGCACTGGAAAACTGTGTCAGTCTGTTAGTCAGTCAATAACCATTCATGTAAATGAAAAAAAAAAAAGTTTCCTCATTTTCTCAAGATAAGGACGAGGAACAAAAGAATTGTCATGACATCGGGAAATCGAATCTAACAAAAACCTGATTTGTCGTACATATGTATGCGATATTCTGATAGAAGAAGGCAAATGCTATCTCCCTCATCCCCCCCCCCCCCTCAAAAAAAAATCCTGCCAATCAAACCGTTTCCCCCTTGCCCCCTACCTGATAGTTTCATTTCTGTACTATGACGTTATAAAAACCACAGTAGCTGCTTTGATCTGGGCAAGCAGTTGAAACAGTCCCTATTCTGAACTGGTGTCCGAGTTCTAAGCTTTTAGATTGACTCTGGTTTTCTGTGCTGGCAATACTAAATTGTTAATAGCACATTATAATTACTCAAATCTGATGCCTCCAATGACCATTGAGCCTCTTGCTGTCAAATGTTGAGGCTATCATTTTGCAGCCATCCATCACTAAAACTAACATCTAAAAGCAAAAAAACAAACCAAACACTCAATAGATCCTTTCCACGTTCTTGTTTACTTCCGTGTTTGGATGCGAATTTTTGGTGGGCGGACGCGGAAGCGAAACGTCATAAGTCAACGATCTATACCCAGGGTCCACCTACCCACTTCCTTTATTCATTTCATTTATTTCTATAGGTGCCACTAGGTCAGACTCCCAAGTTACAGAAGAGGGTTCCTGTGATTGCTACTTCTGTCGGTGTTGGTGTCATCCTAGTTGGTGGTACAGGTGTTGTCGTCAAGGACATGATGATGGCACTGACCGGCGCAACTAGGCTATGCTATATCTGCAACTTATGCGTGCACATATTGTGTGTATGCGTGTGTGTGAGGTTATTTATTTATCTATTTATTTACTAATTTATTTACTGTTTGGTCAGTTACATTCTGGCAGAAAATAAAAGTTATCTTTAACATCAGGTTAAGAGATACTGATATAACGGCAGAGAGAGAAAGAGATAGAGAGAGAGAAAGAGAGCGAGAACAGAAAGAAAAGAGCGATGAAGAAAAGAAAACAAAAGAAAGACACAGAGAGAGAAATAGAGAGAGAACAGAAAGAAAAGAGTGAGCAAAAAAAAAAAAAAAAAGAAAACGAAAACAGACAGAGAGAGAGAGAGAGAAAGATGAGTTAATTATGGAAAAAGAGAGAGAACTCGAAAGATTAGAAGGGGTAGACTCAGGAACTGTCTGACAGAATTCTTGAACACATCTTGAAATAAGTTTGTTATCGTAATATGCATGTGTACCATCGTGTGGCATTATTACGAAAAAGCAAGAGAGAGAGAGAGAGAGAGAGTGAGAGAGGAGAGAGACAGAGATTTATTACGGTCTATATATACGTCTTTCAACCTCCTGATGTAGGTTATCTCGACAGAGATTTAAGTATACATATTTCTTCGTTTGTGTCTTTCAAAAATGCAATAAAAAAATTATGTTAAATGTTGGGATTCTGACACTGTGAAAAAATGGTACAAAGAGAGAGAGAGAGAGAGAGAGAGAGAGAGAATGGGCTAAGGATGTGGTTAAATGGGGAACAAAAATTATAGGATGAAGTGAAAGAAAAAGACTGAGCAGGAAAATGTAAAAAAAATAAGCAAAGAGCTATCTTAAATTGATAAATGAATAGAAAAAGGACAAGCAAGTAACGAAGTCAACAAACAAACCAAGAAATACACACAGAAATAAATACATAAATTAATCTGAAAGAAAGGCAAGATTAAGGTAGTGACTGGGAAACACAGTTATTCCGGTATTTTTTGAAGATGGCATCGCTGTTAGTAGAGGGGAGAACACCCAACCTGCTCTTTCGACAAGGAAAGAGCTCCGACTTAGTCATGATGTTCTTGTTTTATCACGGGTAGCATCTTTCTCTTAATTACTACTTCAAATTCTTCATTATCATTCACGGCACAATTGAAATATGCATCATCTGCACTATTGCCAGTTTCTAACGGGACTGCAGATGGAGAGAATACAGAATTCTCTTCCCAGGCTACTGGTTTCACCACTGATCGACAATCTGAACAAATATTTTTTGTGTGTGTGTGTGTGCATTGGAGGGTTTCTAAAACAAAATGTTTAATTGAACTTGTATAAATATCCACTGCTAGACAACAGATGGACAGAGAAATGCACAGAATGGTAGCCAAGAAAAGGAACAAGATCGATAGGCCGGCCAAAAGGAAAATGGAGAGACGACATCGAGAGAACGGCTGGTACAACCTGGGCAAGGAGGGCGAGGGACAGAGGAAGTTGAAAAATATTGTCGGAGGGCTACGTCCATCAGTGGATGAACAACGCCTAGGTGAAAGGTGAAAGACATAATTTTTATAACGTCCAATATCCAAAAAACCGGACGTGACAGAAAAAAAAAATCGCAACTCTCATTATCTGGAATCAAAATACATAAAAAGTAGGCATATTGACTGCCAAGTGGCCAAATCTTTGTTGACCAGTATATTATGAAGTCACTGTGTCAGACGAGCCAATAGATCCAAAGAAAAAAACAGATTCAACAACAAAGACAAAAAATTCACCAAAGTGGAGGGGAACACTTTTAGCTTCATAGACAAAGATCACTCGACCCAGTGAATGTCTAAGCAACTCATAGACAATTTCCTATTTACATTATGCAATTCTACCAGAACAACACAGTCTCTTTAGCAGAAAACCCTAGCTGGTTCCTTTACAAAATCAACCCGTGATCACTAAAAAATCACTTGAAGATGTCTATTCATGTTTCGGTGAATTCTGCCTCCAAGTTCAGTTACACTCCAGGCTCCTCGTACTCCATTTATTCTTCTTCTGCCCAATTAAATGGTTAGTATTTTTTCAAGAATATGCACAAGAACCCTGGCTGGCCATCGCCCCTCCATTCAGTGCCAATCCTGGATCATCCATACATTTCTAACTGTTGGAAGGAAATCCAAATCCTGTACAATTGAAAATCCGCTTGAAAAAAATTCTCTTGTAATTAGGATTGTTAATGGGAGATCGTTTCACAGATTATCCTCCCTTTCCAAAAGAGGGGTTTGTGTTAAGGAAGATCATTTTGACCAAGGTTTTACTTCCCTTTGCCTGACAAAATATTTGTGTAACGGGAGATCATTTTGACCAGACTTTTATTTCCCCTCACTAGACAAAAGATGTGTTGAGTAAGCAGTGTAAAGAGGAAAAACTCCTTTTACTGCTGCCATTCCAAAGATTGATCGTCAAAAATTGTTTATACAATTATAAAAATAAGAAGAAAACATTCTCTTTACATCATAATTTTCATGGTGCAAAGGGGGCAAAAGTGATTTTTTTTTCCTCTTCACACTACTTGTTCAGTCCCTCTTTTGTCTGGTAAAGGGAAATAATAGGACTGAGCACAACGATCTCCCAATAAGATTACAAAGCAGGTTCTTCGACTGAGAAAGCATAAGGACGTACCTTTTCATGGAACTGACAGGAAGAAAAAAGAAAAGAGTATTCAGTGGTAGTGAATCGATTTTTAAGCAAATGTTTTTGAACGACTAGATTGTATGATTTAGCAGGATTTCTTTTTTCTAAATTGCAGACCAAACGATACAAAGACAGGATAAGAATACGAATACGAATAGTTTATTTGTCCACAAGGAAATACATTTTGGCCAGTGCTGAAAACTATTGAAACAAAAATATATGAAGAATACACAGCACAAAGATACATTGCCAATTTCCATATGCATACCATATATACTCCATACCTATTCAGACACACGTATCACACAGACACACAGACACACGCACACACACGTACCTACACAACCACATGCATACAAAAAAACATACATACATACATACATACATACATACATACATACATACATACATACATACATTTTTTCTTACGTACCTCTTGCGTACCTACATACAACAAACATGAATTCATACGAACATATAACTATAGAGGACAGATCAACAAGATAAAGTGAGCATCAGAAGCAACGACCCAATGTATACATGCACTCTCTTATTCAACTGTTGACAAACGGATTGCAAACAGGTCCAGTGAAATAGGTGGATAATGATACAGGACTGAGCACTGCTTGAGATGTCTCGGGAACATAGAGAAGCGACTCCAGACAGAGATGTAGCTTATGATCTACGAAAGATTTGTTGTAATTTTTTTATGATTATTTAAAACTACTGATCAGTAATACATAAAATGTATTTCACATAGTCAATAGATTTTTCCCCGTAGAGTCATCTATGTAGCTTCTATGTAGCCTACATAAACTCGCTCTACCAACGAGGATTATAATACTGAATCAAGAATTTTCAGTTGGTTGACAAATTACAAACATTCAGAAAAACAGCTAATGTCTACTGAAAGAAGGGGACATAGGATTTTGAGTGCAAGTGTGCATTATGAGCTCCCAGTAAAATGAACGATACAAAGGACTGAAAGAGGCAAAAGGCTTATTGTACAACAATATCTCTGCTTAAACCTTAATCGCTGTGAAGTATAACACTAAGTTAGCGTAGTAGAAGTGTGTGTATTTGTGTGTTTGTGTATGTGTGTGTGTGGGGGGGGGGGAGGGAGGGCATGCAATATATTACATATCGTTTTCATTTTCTTTTAAACCGGAGTCTCGCAATCATCTGAGCGCAGAAAAGAAGCTGAGCGTATTCTATGGGTTGCAACACCCCTCCCATTCTATAAACTTATAATTCGGATCAAACACCTTCGCGAGTTTTTTTTTTATTCAATTATTATTGCATTATATATGACATAAAACGAACGTTTTCGAGATTCATATCAGTAGAAGTACAGATCCATATACAACACTTCTGTGAGCCAGATTTCAAATGGACGCTTTCATGAGTTTAGTCCATAAGCCTTTTATAAGTTTTGTTGCAGATGTATGGTTCAGATGGACTTAAACGGTTTAGGCACAGAGTTTTAATGTCCTATTTCCATAGCGTTATGGAACATTATATCAATGAAAAAATCATAATATATTCCAGAATGTAATTTATAACAATGAGAACATTAGATAACAGCAGACCTTCATTCCACAGAGAAAGTCATGCCTTTCCTTCTCTTGAAAAATAAAGACCATGGTATTTTCAGACTTAAGTATCCAGCGACAGCACACAGAGTCCTGCAGCAGGTGACAACGGGCACCAGTGTCTACATGTGATTCACTCATACTTCCTGCAATCTTTAGGCTACAAAATGGAACAGTGGGAACGGTGGGGGGAGTGTGTGTGTGTGGGGGGGGGGGAGGAATTGTTATCGCTCCGTTGTACCTTTCTTCTTATCAGGGCTGAACCAGGATCTTTTTAGGAGAAGGCAATTTCTTACAGTTATTACGTTAACTCCCTAACAGACAGAATCTTACGATATTTTTTCCTGGGGTACATTTGAATGATCTGTGTTAACCTTTCATGACCAGATATTCCAGTTATCGAGAGTGTGCGATTTAGGTGGATAGTTATCAGACGTGTCTAAAAGTTGGCAATGGTTCCCTACGATTCCTTCCTCTAGGTTTATCCAGCCGTAGGGTTAATTCATAATTACCTTGTGCACGATCGATTCATAGCATGGAAAAAGTCAGTACAGCAACTGTGTAGACAAGTTTCAAGAGAGGGATTACCACAAGTTGACGGGAAGTTACGAAGAATCGCCTCCCAGCAAAGAAAGGCAACTTCTCAGTCAGTAAGTATCTCTACTCTTTAATGCGAAGAAAAACAAAATTAATGAGTTCTTGAGCAAAATTTTCTTTTGACAGATACATCCTCTTGTACGTGGTTTATTTTAAACAAACTATACCAGATAAATATCAAACTAGAACCTTGCAATGTTCATGGATTCTATTGTGTAACGAGATTGTTCCCGTGTCTAAGGAAGAAAATAACACTGACATGATTTCGGTCTACATTAATACCAAACAGAACAGATAGCTCGAATGCGGCTGTTTTGTTTCTTTGATCCATAGTACTTTGCTGGCAGAATCTAGCTGTTGTATCCAACACGATGGCGGACTTCAAAACGCGCACTGCTCATGGTCTGTTATCTTCACCAAGTACCCGACTTATATGTTAAACTAATGGCTGACGTTGTTGATGAGTTGTTGTTGTTGTTGTTGTTGTTGTTGTTGTTGTTGTTGTTGTTGTTGTTGTTGTTGTCGCTCGTCTTCTTCTAGTTCTCTTACTTTCTGGTTTAACCTCTTTGTCTTCATCTTTTACCTTTAGTGGAGATTTTTTTCCATGTATTTGATAGCTTTTATGAGGGTCTCTTCCTTCGTGCTAGGATTGATAGTGAGCTAGTGTTATCTATTTATTCTGTCTGCTTTCATGAATGAAATCAGTTCTGCGGAGGTACCAGTGTCTTTCCTATTCTCACAAAATGTTTATCTGCCCCCAGTACCTATCACAATGTCGGGGGAAATGACAAGTCTTTTGCTGGTAGGAAGATCTGGCTATGGGAAAAGTTCTATTGGAAACTCCATCCTAGGAGAGAAAGTGTTTGAACCAAAATTTAATGTGACGGAGGACAGCCACCAGAGTGATAATGTGATTGCACAGACAGGAAAGGTCAATGACAGAGAGGTCAAGGTAGTTGATGCTACAGGTCTGGCGGACAATGATGAGGAGTTTCCGGAAAACGCTGACCATTTCATTGAATTGGCTAACAAGGCCATGGATGTGGTTCCTAAGACTGGTTATTCCGCCATTGTGCTTGTCTTGAAGTATGGAATCCGCTTCACCAAACAGGAGACGCTGACCGTCAAGATGATTAAATCTCTCTTTGGCTCTGAGGTCATCAAACGTCATGGGATCATCGTGATGACATGTGGCGATCAGTTTGAGAGAGACATGGAGGACGATGGTCTGAGTTTCCATCAGTGGTGTGGACAACAAGAAGGAGAGGTGAAGCGGCTGATGAAGGAATGTGGCCAACGTTGTGCGCTCTTTGACAACAAGACAAAGGATCCTGATCGTCAACGTCAACAGGTCCAACAGCTGATGGATATGGTGGAGCAGATCAAAGGTCAGGCCGGAACTTATACGGAGAGCAGCTTTCACGGTGCTGAACAGGGGCGAGATAAATTGCGAGCCATGACTAAAGTACCACAACTGCAGCAGGAATTGAAAGGTATTTCTTTGTTCTCTTAAACTTGATGGATTGATATTACACAGTGATCTGCGAGTCAGATAGAGTATGTAGAAAGGGAGAATTAGAGATAAAGTTCTATAATTCTAAGAAGATTTTTTTAAAAATCAAAGGTAAGACAAAATTGACTTTCACTTTCATTCCAAAATAATCCACTAAAGCCATACCTTATTTCTGAATGATATCGCCATAGGTACTGACATGTGCTAATTATCGTTCCAGATGCTTTATGTTTTCCTTCTTTCTGTGTCTATCTGTCTGTCTGTCTGCCTGTCTGTCTGTCTGTCTGGGTAAGTATTTCTCATATTTCATAACTTTCTTTCTCAGCCATCGTCTCTCTTTATTAAAGTTTTTTTCCCTGCTCCCCTTTTTTTTTCTTTCTATTTTCCTTTCTTTTTTTTGACCCCCCCCCCCTCCCCCCTCTCTCTCTCTTTCTCTGTCTCACTTTCTCTCTCACTTTTTCTCACTCTATTCCTGAGCTTTTGTTTCTCTCTCACTTACAAACATGTACACCGCACATCTCGTAACACTGTGTATTACTATTCCAGTTATTATTATTATTATTATGTTTTTTTTCTTTTTGTTTTATTTACTATCATTTTCTTTGTCTTTTTGTTTTATGTTTTTTTTTCTTTCTGTTTTTGTGTATTATTTCTTTCATTCTTTCCTTCTTGTCTTTTGTGTGCTCTCTTTCTCCTTGAATTCTTTATCTTTTCAGTTTTGTTTGTATATTTTCTTTGCTTGTCTTATTGTTTCTTTTCTTATACCAAGGTTCATTCTCTCTGCCTTACATAAGCTTTAAGGATAAATTAGAAGACAAAGAGAGAGAGAGAGAGAGATGGGGAGAGAGAAATGGAGAGAGAAAGAGACAGAAGAAGAGACAAGGATAAACAGAGACAGATAAACACCAAATCCTCAATTCTGCTACAACTGGCACTAGCAATATTTCAGAAAAAAAGGGAAATGACTTTCCCTGGGTAACAAATTTTTAGGACACCCGGCCTCCTGTTGTGAAGTACACCAGTCTATGGGGTCCACAGTGGCGTGTCTGTCTACCCTATAGCAAAACGTCAAGACTTGTTAGACAGCCAGTGATGTGGGGACAATCCCTGGGAAATTCGGGCAAGGATTACATTTATCTCCAGGAAACGAACCTCTTAAAATGTCCACATCAATTTTTTTAGGCGTTTGACCTTCATGTCATATCTTATCTAGCTTGTTCCGGGACGTCGGAACTGTTTTCACAAAAAAAAAAAAAAATCGAAACTTTGTCTCCTCCCAATTCTTCGACCGTTTAATTTCATCATGACAAAAAAAAAAAAAAAAATCGAACATTTGTCTCCGCCTAATTCTTCGACCGTTTAATTTCATCATGACAAAAAAAAAAAAAAAATCGAAAATTTGTCTCCTCCCAATTCTTCGACCGTTTAATTTCATCATGACAAAAAATAGAAAATTTGTCTCCTCCTAATTCTTCGACCGTTTAATTTTATCATGGCCGGTCTTGCACTCTCGCGTTACGTAAGACATGTGTACAACATCTGGGCGTTTCATATTGTGAGAGGATTCCTTAGTTAAGGACAAGTTTGTAATTTTTGCAAACACCTCTAAGCAGGGTTACACAGGCGGTACCATGATCTTAAACACTGAGCGTATCTAGATCAAGAGTAGTTTTTAAATGTAAATAGCGAAAGGCTGCCCTTTTTGGACCAATCTTTCCAAGACCATGACCATATGGCCATATTACTTATGGTTGTCGCCACTCTGACGTGCTTATTTTCTATAGCTATCAGCAACTCTCAGGCGACCACCCGACTATACGTGGTGAGGTGTGAAGAAGTAAGTACAAAGTGGGGGACGCAGTGGCTCTGTGGTTTGGCGTCTGCTCATAGAGATACAGGCCGGGATCGACTCACGGTCTTGCATCAAGGAAAGCAAGGACACGAAGATCGAAAACACGCATTTTTTTCAGTGACAACGGTCCCCTGGTTTCATCTGGGTCGGGAAGCCCGACGTCTAGCCTTCTCGGACCAATATATTTCGGAGGTCCCGTGTGTACGTTATGGTCGTTAAAGAACCCTTGGCACTTCAAAATCGATGGAAGAGTAGGCCTGAATGCCGCTGTCCGGGCAAGACTTCAAAATTCCAAAATTTTACCCACAAACATTTTCTCAGCAAAAATTGACAACTTATTAAAAAAAAAAAAATGCCGAGATATCCTACTTTCTAAGAGTTGAAAGGCTTAAAAAAAAAAAAAAGAAACTAAAAACTAAACGCTATTTAAGTACGATCTTGATTTTCAAACACCCGCCGAACAGCAGTTTAAGTCCCGCCTGGAGCATGCGCATTGAGCCATTTAGACCGTCAGCGAAATAAAAAATTACTTCCCTTTGCCCAGCACAAGAGGTATAACAGTGGTAGGAAAACTCCTCAGGTGGAGCGAGACAGGTGACGGTCTTCAGAGGAAGAGTGAGTTCTTTCATCAGA
>JBCAUA010057009.1:0-11444 GCA_038406235.1 Peronia verruculata
TTATATCAAGTTTCTTCAGAAAATACAAACTCTAACTTTGTTATATGAAATTTCCAGTTTTCTCTGAAAAGTGAAAAAGGCACATACCCAGTTTTGGAAAAACGCTCTTCAAATGTGCAAGACACATTGACAGTCTTGGCAACAACTTAAACAGCTGAAATTTGGCAAATCCTGACTGTTTGTTGGTGGCATGAAAAAATATCAAAAATGCTGTCTGTGACAGATTCAGTGAGTACATGTTTATAGTCTATTTGTCAAAAATTATACTCTTACCTCAAAAAGAGTGAATAAATGAATACAACAAGATGTGATAAGTTTCATAACTCAGCTACCTTGTATCTATCAAAAATTGATGTAACTATTATATAAAGAACTGGAAGATATTTCAACTATAAAGTCTGATTTCCAAACTGCAGCAAACCTACAAGTGTCTTGAAAATCTTGAAAAGAACAGGCGCTGTTAGCTGGCATATTTCATAATATAGAACATAACATAAGTTCTGAGAATGTAGGTTAAAGGCTTTTTCAAACTGTATATGACAATTCCGCTGGCCAAAATTCCATGTGTGAGTCACTGTTAGAGAGTTTGACACACCCTCCTCATTATGATAGTCTGAGCTTGTACCAGGGATGTCAATCTATTCATATGAAGATTATAGGAATAGGAAATGCTTTATTCTCTGTATTTTCATACTATATGCTTGCAGCAAAAGTAAAAATTCTGTAAGAAAAAGTTTTAAAAAAAACAAAAAAAAAACTTAATGACTAGCAAAAAAACTGAAGACAGGTGTAAAATGTGTTTCTGTGCTAAAATAAGAAGTTTGACATCCTTGTTTTCCTTGCACATTGCTGGTGTTAGATGAACTTTGTAATCAATAACCACTGGACAAGACATGAGATTGTGCTGTGGCTCTTCCGGTCAACATAGAATTCACATGAGTCTTGGACCAAAGCAGTGAATAGCATGATAAAGAGAGGAGAGGAATGAGTTGCGTAGAAGCAGAGGATTAGTCTGGGGTGGCTGGGGGCTCGGTGCTGAAGTACGGGGTGGCATCCTTCACCAGAATAGTGTGGCAGACATCACAGACTTTGGCTGGCCGGAAGCTGGGACCACTGTTGACAGACTTTGTGGTGCAGTCTGCACAGAAGATTTTGCCACAATGTCGGCAGTGGTGCTGAGGATTCAGTGCATATGGCACAGATTAAAACATTGCAGGAAAATAGGGAATGTGAGAAGGGGGAACGACAGATGGAAGAAGGACGAAAGAATGAATGATGGAAAGACACAGTGAGAGGGATGGATGGATGAGGAAGGAAAGAGGAGAATAGAAGGGAAGAAAATTAAGGAGGAATAAAAAAGGAAAGAATGTTATAGATGAAGAAAGGAAGGAAGATAGGGAGGAATAAAAAAAGGACAACTATTGATGTCCACAATGAAGGAAACATACAATTCATAAATACTTGATTCTAGAACTTTGAAAACAACAATTACACCCCAAAAAATGTTTAAAAAAAAAAAAAAAAAACGTGAAAAAAAACAAAAAAAACCATCAGAATTTATTGTCAATGCTCAAATCTCAACTAAGTTTCAACTTTCATACTACACCTGCCTTACCTTGCGTTTAGTTACAGAGAATGGCTGCTTACAGTTATTGCAGTCATCTATATCATCTTCATGCTGCCATCTGACCTCATTTTCTGCCTGACGAATTTTCTCCAGTTGAATCTAAGATAAAACAAAAACATGATTACCTCGCTCCTGAAGAGAACTCTGTAATATAAACCATTGTGCAATCAAAGTGTCAAATTGAATGTCTGAGGAATTCAAGACACATAATATATATATCATATTAATATAACCATCCCACTAGTGAGAGATGAGGTAACTGCACACTATCTGGCAATCAATTGTCAAAAATCTTATCTCAACACGAACACAATATAGATATAATCAAATATTATCATATCTGTTACAGCCATTATAATTACAATGACGATTGCTTGGGACTGTTGCAGTAAACTCTGACTGCTGGACAGAAGAAAACTGCCATATATTTGTGTACATAGCAGTGTGGAGAGAACTGTCAGCTGATGTCTTGCTGTCAAATGAAAATAAAATTTGGTCATTATTCCTCAACTTTCAATGTTTCTCAACTTGTCACAGAAAATCAGTGAATACATCTAATGGCTCCAAATAAGTCCTAAAAATTAATGCATTTGAAAAATCACTCTTCAAGCATGTGCTTAAGAGATGAAGATGGACATTTTTCACACATCACTGGGATCTTTCTGAGTGCCTAAAATATTTGCATATTTGCGCTGCATATTCAGCATTTAACATCTGACTGACATAAACACAAAGCACACCAAAGGGGGAAGAGGAAAAGGAAAGAAATGAAGAGGAAGAAGGAGAAACAAACATCTAGAAGAAAGAGAGCTGACAATGGTTATAGAAGATGCACTAGAGGGGGAACCAGTGAATGTTATCTACAGACTGACAAGGATTTCATATATTTCCCACAAAGCTGAAAGTGTGTGAGAGTGTCTCCAGTGGATCTGTTAGAAGTAATAATAGACTGCAAAGTGCTTGGAGCCTGTGCTTTATGGGAATAACGGCGGTGTAAATGCCATTTGCTATTTTTATATTATTATTCCTTACCTGTAATGACTGTGAGAGCTTGACAAAGTCTCTCTGTACAGCTTCACTGTTGTCCAGATCTACCTGTAAGGATTGCACTTTACCCTTCATATGCTGATTCTCAGCCTCCAACTTGCTCTGTGGATACATTCACAAAACTGAACTGAAATCTTGGACATTATAGGTATACTTGTATATATATTGTCTCACTGAAACACACTGAAAAAATGATCTATATATTTTATAACATTATGAGGAAAAAAAGACTGATTTTCAAAGACAAAGATAATGCCATAGTCTTAATTAAAGAAACCACATTGCAAGCAGTAAACTGTGTTGTGTTCTTCTTTTCTAACAGATACCTTGAATCTCAACTAAACTGACTTTTGACACAAAGCTGTCATAGGACCAATGGCGCATGGAGAATAGCAGAGGAGTCAGATTTGAGTGCTATGAGATGAGAGCATTTACTTCCGACTATGACCATAGGAAAGTTCCAAATAACTACAGCATGTGAAAGACAAGAAAACGTTTAAGGCCCGTTGCATAGAAAAGAGTTGACAGTGTGATGTAAGCAATAGCATTGACAAATGACAAGAGTAATAGAGAACTGTAATTGCCAATGAGTTAACTGCAGGGCAAAACATAATGATCTAAATTTTTTGAAAAAAAAAAAATAGTCTGTGCAGAAACTGACCTTCCTCTTATCCGCCTCTTCTAATCGTTCCTGCATTTTACTAATGAGTTGCTTTGATTTGCCTTGTATACTTTTCAAAGATGTCTCTGAGTCTCGGAGCTTGGTCTCAGTTTCTGCACGCAACGTGGATTCCTGTTCCAGCTCTTTCCGCAAGGCATCCATCTCCGCTGAAATTTCAACAGTGATGAAATTTGAAAAGTGTCAATCACATCAACAAATCACCAGACATCGTGTGGTATTGTTTAGCTAAACATTAAATAAGCTTTACTGCAGTGATAAATACTGCAAATGTTATACAGTGTCCTCATTGTTCAACTGCTGAAATTACATACATGACTGTTTTTTGTTTTTTTTTTCTTTTGCAAACAAAAATAATGCCCCAAGATGACTTTTAAAAAAAAAAAAAAGAGAAAATTCTGTTATTGCTTTAAACACAGTTACAAAGATTTCAGGACTCTTTACAGCAAGTGAACAGTCATTTATATGTCATCATCCTCTACTGTCAAGTGAAATCTTACTTGACAATGTCTGTCCCGTGGACACACCAATGTGACAGCTGGGTTGTATATCAGTGTTACAAAAGAATTTCAGCAAATACAAAATGACAGGCAATTGGACATAAATGCACACAGCTGTGGATCAACAATCTAGGCCTATTATCTGCAACTGAGCTCACTCACCAACTTTAGCTTGCAGAGAGCTGATCTCCTGGGTCAGAGTTTCCTCTAGAGTTGCTTTCTCTTGCTGCTCACCCATGACCTGAGATTTCAGAAAAACTATCTCACTCTTCAGTGTTTCTTCTATATGTTCCTTGGCTACCTTGGCAGAGATGATTTCCTCTCGATACTTCAGTAGTAAAAGCTGCATCTCCTGAAAGATGAAAAAAATATTTAAAAAACATAAAGAAACAGAAAAAGAGCAAGTTCTTTAGGCACACTATTATACAAAAATTTATGCGACAAAATCATTTTGGAGCCTTTTTCATAACACTTTTAAGCATAGCATATTATACATCATCCGTTTGGTAGAAAACAATATTCATAAAGCGAGCACTGATTTTCTTGACAACAAATCTACTTGCCCTCAATATTTGCTGTTGTTATAGAAATGTTAAAAAACAGAGAGACATCTTGCACAAAGAGAACAAATTAGAAACTCATAAAGTTCTCCAACTTTAGAGTATTTCTACATAATGAAACATCTAATAATGAGAGACCTTTTCAGCCTGCACCTGTTGAGATTATCTATCACTGTATACAGGACTGCTAACCCTCACAAAATGCTTATAATCATTACGATTTATGGGTAAATTATAAATTTATGTTTGTGTCTGCAAAATGGCAAAATTTGTCATTTTTATGACGTGACAAATCTAGACAACCCAAGGGCCAAGATGTATGAGTAGATCTACAAGCATTACTTACTGATAATAATGAAATCCTAACACATTTCTATGTACAAAATACATATGACATCAGAGATGCCAAACTGTTTTCACCAAATATGCGCAAGATTTTATCTTAGTTCCAGTTTCAAAATGATCACGTGGGACTTGTATCACATAATAAATGAGTATAAAACCGCGACTGGATAGCGGGTACACCAAAAGTCAGCAGTTGATTGGCCAAATGTAGAAATGTCAGCGGTGACAAGACAATCGTGAAGAGAGAGAAAGAGATAGAATAAAATGTAATGAGAGAGAAAGAGAGAGAGAGATTGTACAAAGAGAGAATGACATAAGACGGGCTGGAATTTGGAAGACCGTGGAGAAGACTAATAATACATGTAATTAAAAATAGGCCAGAAGCAAAAAGAGAGAGAGGTAGAAACAGAGAGAGAGAGAGAGAGAAATAGACAGGAACAAGCACAGAGGGAGAGAGAGAGAAAGAGAGAGAGAGATCACAGAATGAGAGATTGACAGGGGGGGGGGGGGGCTTTGCCATAGGATAAAAAAGTTTGTTTTTCTCTGCCTCTGGGAAGTTTTCTTTCTCTTCCACCCCCAGAGCTTTCATTGATGAATGCAAAACTAAAAACAATTTCAAAGAATTCTGCTGTTATTTCAGGGCTTGCTCACCTCGAGATTGTTGGGTAAATTAATGTCCTCATTTTGTAACTGTTGCGCTGTCTTGGAATATTTATCCACTAGGCTGTCATTTTCTTCCTGGAGTTTTGTAAGCTGCACAGAAGAAGTGAAATTTGACATGTATGAGTGAAAACTATGGGCCATACTACATTGCTTTCTTGTTATCTTTTTCTGTGTCATAGCAAAAGTAAACCAACCAGTATGCTACCCAATCAACTAGGCAGACAAGCAACAAATCAGACAAGCACTTACAATCAATCAACCAAACAATCACTTAACCAACCACTATGAACCAGCCAGTCAGCCAACGAACCAATCAACCAATGATCCCACCCAGTTTCAGAAGTAGTGCATATGAAGATTTGAAAAGCAAGATGACCCAAGTCTAACCCATGAAATATTACTCTTCACATGGAAAATATGTGCATCCATGTGAGACAATAATTCAGACTAAGCTGATAATAGCTTTTAAGATTTTATATAACTAACATACATTTCCTTACCTCTTTTTGTACCTCTTCTCTCCGTTCAATCAAAATTTTCTGAAAGCAAATATGGGATTACTTATATATTGACACAGTTCATACAAAACCACAATCTTAAATGTAAAAGCATCTCTCTGAATCTGCATAACAGCAATGATTCTGAGTTACAGATATTCAACTGTTTCATAGAAGTGTTTCTTACGCCATATTCAACCTAAGTTATTACTAAGAAATTAGTTCTATATACATAAAAAAATTAGGGCTGATACAATAGCCATATAGAATTCTAATCAACTGTAAAGGTACAATTGTAAGTGGGCACAAGGTGGAGTTATGGTATCTTTCCAATTATATTTGGATTCATTAATTGCTCATTAAGAAAATCTTTAGTTCTGCCTTTTCTATTGCATACAATTATTCATAGTTCATTTTTTTTTAATTCAGAAAGATATATATTTGTGATGTACAGGCCTACATGATATCCTCTGATTCAATATCAACATCTGAGGAATCGTTGGAAACACTAAGGCACCTCTCCTCATTACAAGTGTACACACCAATTATTTCTGATAATTTCAGATTAATGCTGAGAGATGATCTTTATAAGAATACAAGAGCATAAGACCTCCGTTTGAACAGACCGGCTTATTAAACATCATGACTTCCAATGGCTCTTTCTTTTCACTTTGCTGTCTCTCCTGTGAAAAATCTGTCAGCCACTGAGATCATTTTGACTGACTGTAATTTTTTCTGAATAGAAATTGCAATAGATCGTTAACTTATGACGTTTTGCTTCTGCGTCCGCCCACCATTCTATTGTTTACATTTCAAACATGGAAGTAAATCACTTATGACATGTCGCTTCAACGTCTCCCCACATTCCACTGTTTATATTTCAAACACGGCAGTAAATCACTTATGACGTTTCGCTTCCGTGTCTGCCCATCAAAAGTTCGCATCCGAACGCGGATGTAAACACGAACGTGGAAAGGATCTATAGGACAATGTAAATGTTGTCAATGCAAAACTCACCCACAAGTTTTCACCTGATTTCTTTCATTGCAAGTAATTAAATTCTTGACAGTAAATAATTTGAGAAAAAATGTCTTGCGCCCCGGGCAAATGAGTTGGAAGTTGCGCTGGGTGTGTTCAAGTCACAGCTGTTTTTGGCCATTTTTTAAAATTATTTTCCGACTGTGATACCAAAAATTTTTTTTTTCCGATTAAAAAAGGTTAAATTGTGGTTTTATGAAAACAAAAAAACAAAAAAAACAACAAAAAAACAACATTTAGTATCTTAGTCGGAAAGTTGTTAATAAAGGCCAAAAACGGCAGTACATCTTCATTGCCCGGCGTGACTTTCGACTCATTTGCCCTGGTCCCAAAACAAATGTCACAATATACACAGAGTCACACGGAGTGGAGAGAAACGCAACAAAGTAGAGCTGATACTCACACAATGGTCTTGCAGCTGCGAGTGGGTGGCAGCCATCTGGTCCTTGAAATCCTTGACATATTTCTCACAGTCTTGGAGTTTATTGGTCAGGTGGGTTATCTGAGTGCAAATAAGGAAGAACTATCACTGGTTGAAAGGAGAGTAGACAGCTACTCTCAATTTGATAACAATGAAATAAAGACAAGAAGATATCATTATTTTCAAATCCTTAAAGGGCTAGCTTGAGGCAACTGATGGTTAAAACTTGTTAAGAACATACAAGCATGGGCAGAATATTCCACATACATGTCTTCTTTAATAAGATTTATAACTTTTTTATATGAACACCATTGTTTATCCTGAAAGAGCCCTGATATCATTTGGATCAATTAGTAACGATCAGGACTACCAATTTGTCTTGTTACATACAAATAGGTTTTTTTTAGTTTTCTCAAAACCACAAGAAATAACTTACACACATGTGCTATGATCGTGATGATATGTTGAGGTAAAAGAAATGACAGACCTGATGACAGATTTTCCTCACTGATGTAATTATACTGTTAACTTGTAACTGTAACAAAATTACAGCCACTCAACATGTCTCGATTACAATTACTTTCCACATCCTCTATTTGGATGAACTTGGGATCTATATGAGCTGAATGGTGCTTCTTTAATGTGTCTGGTCTTTTCATCAGTACAAGTAAATTCCTGGTGCAGACAAAATCATCAATGCTGACATAACTTAAATTGCCTTCTAGCTAAAATTCCCACCTGACAGAATACATTGATCTCAGCCAAATCCAGGCAAGAATCTACATAATAATGAACACCCATTTACAGTTTGACATCCTCCTCCCATACCTGTGACTGCGCATCTTCAGCTGCATTCTTCAAGGCCTCCTCTAGCTCGGCCTGATATTTTAGTAAGTTCTTGTTTGTCTGTTGTTCTGTTCCCAGCGATCTCTCCACCCTTTTGATCTCTGTCTGACAGCTCTTCAACTCTTCCTGCACAGTTTGGAGCTGGGCCTCATAGTTAGAGCACATGCTGCATGGTCGTCCCAATTTCTCTCTCGATGTCCTCATCTGTGCACAGATACCATTCAGAACTTCCATATTAAAACTCTAATCATTCCTCTCAAAAATTGTTGGAGGACAGGTATTTATATTTCAAAAATACACCTCATAAATTAATTGGTTTTGTGGTAAAATTATGAAAGGACCAGTCCAGTTGGCTCTCTATCAAGAATTAGGACTAGTTTAGTACACACGTATTCATATCATTTATGAACAGCAGTCACATATTAGAGTACCGGAAAGTGTGATACAGAAAGAATGAAATAACTTTTAACTTGATTACAAGCTATAAAAAAAAACAAAAAACACACAAAAACCACTATCTCAGCTGAATTCTTTTAATAACTGTTTTCAATATGCCTCTCAGCGAATAGATACAACTAACAAACAACATTAACTCTTAATCACAGCTATTACCTCTTCTTGTAGAAGGGCCCATTCTTTTTCACTGACCAATCGTTTGCCTTCAAGATTGATCTTAGCCCCACCGGTTTTTGACTTAGCACCAGCCACTATAGACTTATAAGATTCCGTCTCTGGTGTGGGATCTGAAGAGGCAAACAATAAATACTGATATGGCCAAAAAAAAGTTTTGCCTCCAGCATTTTCTAAGTTCACTAATTCTCTTGTTACTTTGTTTTATAGTCAACATTCTCTCATGATATACATGACAAACTCTCATCATCAAATTTCTGCCATGTGATAGAAACTGCAGCTTTTAGAGCAAATTGGTCCTGAATTTGGCTGAGTTTCACTGTGCAGTCTAGATGAGGATACAGAGAGTGGCTGTTGCAGTAATATCATAACCAGTTTTTATTTCGAGTACAGCTCACTTCAGACTTTCCTCTAACAACTTTCATATGGACTGTGCAAAATTACCTATGAATTCAAATCCCAGTTTACAATTGACATTACCTGTGATAGCCTTCATCTGTGCAGCTGTCAGTGATGGTAGATTCAGGACTTTTTCAGGGCTAATTCTAACTGCAGTCATACCTTCTATACTCTCTCGGCTGCCTCCTGAGGAAAAGACCAGAGACCATTCAAATGTACCATGTCAATACTAAAATCCCCAATTTGTGATTGAGACAATTTCATTATGCAGAACACATCCACACAAAACAACTATAAATAAAAATTGCATTTAATCAAAATAAAAGCAGAAATGCCTTGTGCCCAGGGCAAATGGGTCAGAAATTGTGCTGGCTGATCTCAAGTTACGGCCATTTTTAACTATTTTCCGACTCAGATACCAAAATTTATACCAAAACTGTCATTTTTTTCAGATTAAAAAAGGTTTTATTTTTGTTTTGCGAAGGAGAAAAAAAAAAAAAAAAAAGGAATAATTTTGGTACTTCAGTCGGTAAATAGAAACAGCTACCGCTCGAAATCACCCGGCATGACTCCCAACTCATTTGCCTTAGGCGCAAGACCAATAAATAATAATACATAAATTATGAAACAAAAAAAAATGACTGACACTCTCATTTCCACTGCTGAGGCTAACAAACTGACTTTCTACCCTTACATGTTTATACAGTAATCTGAAAACAGCAACATCTCCTTTTTTGGGCATATTCCGCTCCATCTAAAAAAAAAAAAATGAACTTGGCTGTACAATTGTTCAAGTACTTCCTCTGTTATTCCTTTAATTTTTTTTTCTGTTTTGTTTTATCTACCTCCAACTTTTACTATTCCATCAGCCTATCTGTCTTGGTATTTGCCCAAGGAAAAAAGTATAATGATACAAATTTCTCTTACTTAATACACCATCTGCTTCATTCAAGGACCTTGTTTCATGGCCCTCACTGTCTAGAAATATAGAGTCATCCTCTCCATCTTCCCTTCCGAATTCATCAGCAATATCTGAGCTGGATGCGGACCGTCGGACTCTCTTCAGGCTGGGGGAAGCTGCCTGAGCACCTGCAGCACCTTTAACACTTGGGCCAGGGCTTCCTGTTTGTGGTTGTGCTCTTCTCGGGGAGGACGTACTGTCACCTGCACTGCCCTCTCGCTGGTGGACAGATTCAATAAAATTTAACAATGAGACTAGAACAGCTGACACACCTTGTCACCATAGAGATGCTGGAGGGAAGGTGGAGTCGATGAGGATCATTTGACAGTATAACATCATGGCTCAAAGAAGGAAGCACAAGCAATATATTCAGTGCAGGAGAATCAGGATGGATGGAGGGAAGTGATCAACAATGTTATGGACCAGAGCACCTGACGATGGTGATGAGCTGATATTTCTATACTATTTACTCACATTCAACAACACGGCAATTTATGCCTAGAGATAATAAGATCAAAATAAAAATAATCTTTCTCATCTTCAAAACATAAAATTCTTTCATAGCTGCTGAGACATTAAAGACAAACATCTTTACACACATACACACATGCCAGCTCAAATGTCATGAACAATGGCAGAAAAGGCACACTCCAGAGGACCTTGCATCAAATGCCAGACATTGGACGAGTACCTTGTTATTGCATTATTTATTGTTTGGAAAGTGATTCATATGACAAGCTCAATAGTCAAGTCATGAACAGAACAGTCTCTTTCATCTTTTCATGATATGTAAGTTGTCTGAGTATAGGAAGTGATATCTCAGGGAAATACTAGCGAAACATTGATTGACTGGTTTCCTTTTTTTTCATACCACAGAAAGATCAGTTTCAAACACTGTCCTCTCCTTTTATTTGATCAGATCGAGACACTTTCCCTTATTCATACAAGACGTGTTTACATCAGAAAGCTTCCATACAGTCTTATATACTCTGCTGATAGCCATTCGCTTCTGTTGCAGTCAACGATTTTTATTTGTCTCAGGAGACTCTTTAAACAGTTAAATGTGCATACTTACTGATCTGTTCTTCCCTTTCTCTGAGGACAAAAGAAAAAAATTCACAAAATGATTTTCAACAAACAGAAAACACAATTTTGTAGCAAGTGAGTAATGACGCTTTGGCCTGCCTTTTCTTCTTTAATGGGGGGGGGGGGGGGGGGGGCGAGGCTTCCC
>JBCAUA010057020.1:0-11444 GCA_038406235.1 Peronia verruculata
CTATCTATCTATCTATCTATCTATCTATCTATCTATCTATCTATCTATCTATCTATCTATCTATCTATCTGTCTGCCCATCTAAATCTATCTGTTCGTTTGTTTGCCCGTCTGGCTGCCTGTTTATCCATCCGTCTGTCCACACAGATCTATAGTACTACCGGTATATCCAGCAAGCAAGCTTTACCCCTCTCTTTGTTCTCAAAAGATGCCCTTTGTTGAGCTATAAGACATATCGACTCCTAGTAATAGCCTATCCACGATGAGGCTTCTAACTGACGTTGCTATAACTGTTTTTGTATCAAATCGCCCTTTGTTCTATACCTTCTAGTACTGTCATTCTTCTTATCAACTGTTTATCGCGTGACTGGCCCATTTGTTTTTAGCGATGAAGATCAAACTGGCCCTAATAGATCATGCATTTCTACGCATTTCTGCGGCGGTGGAAGGTTTATTACGCATTCATTTGTATTGGTACACGCAGGGCCTAGATGATAGGACGAGAAGTGACTTGTCTCACAGTGGTGGACATCTCTTGAGAACTATGGTAGGTTTAGAGGTAGATACATGTACATAAGACTGTAGATTGATGGACAGACGGATAGACTGGCAGATAGACGGAACGACGGACGGACGAATGGACAAAGAGACAGACCAACGGATGGATGGACGGACGGATGGATGGATGGATGGATCAAAGGATGGATGGATGGATGGATCAAAGGATGGATGGATGGATGGATAGATGGATGGATGGATGGATGGATGGATGGATAGATGGATGAATGGATGGGATGGAAGGATTTTTGAACAGACGGATGGATCTATGGATGGATGGATGGATGGATGGATGGATGGATGGATGGATGGATGGATGGATGAATAGATGGATGGATGGGCAGACGAATGGTATTAGGGCGAGGGCCAATGTCATAACTTTGTCTCTACCTTTGATTACTCCGACACATTTCCTAGGGCATCTTGCTTTTAGCAGTTAATTAATTAGACACACGATCTGGAGGAATATTCAGGTCTTATATAACTGGCAGATGGCCCTCGATGCTCATTATTTTCTACTCAATAGCCAATCGATGGTATTCGGTCTCTGCCAGACGTTACTGGATGTCACCATAGTTCGCTTGTAAGTCGGTCGAGATCTATACGTGCAAACCTACGAGTTACTCTTGTTTTTCTCTCTCTCACTTTCTCTCTCTCATACTTCCTCCCTCTTTCTCCCTCTCTCCTTCTCTCTCTTCCATTTAATAAGAGCAAATTGAGTTTTAGTGTTTCTTTCTCTCTCTCTCCTTCTAAACGTTCTCTCTTTCTCTCTCTCATACTTCCTTCCTCTTACTTTCTCTCTCTCGTTCTCTCTCTTCCATTCATACGATCACACTTACGTGCCACTCTTGTTTCTCTCTTTCTCTTTCTCTCAAACTTCCTCTCTATACTTTCTCCTTCTCTTTCATACTTACTCTCTCCTACTTTCTCTGTCTCCTTCTCTCTCTTCCATTCACAGGAGCAAACTTACATGTCACTCCTCTTTTTCTCTCGCTCATACTTCCTCTCTCTTAGTTTCTCCTTCTCTGTCTTCGATTCATACGATCAAACTTGCGTGTTATTCTTGTTTCTCTCTTTCTCTCATAGTCATGCTTCCTCTTTTTACTTCTCTCCCTCCTTCCCTCTCTTTCTTGCTCTCTCTCTCTCTCTCTTTCTCTCTCTCTCTCTCTCTCTCTCTACCATAAGTCGGACTCTCAATGACGTGAAGTTTGTCGACTGTTTAGTGCATAAGAATGAGTAAATTTAACTAAGGCTGTCGTTATTCGGACCCCGGGGTGTGAATAATCTGGTCACTCTTCAGACCCCCTGTGTGCCAAGAGAACTCAAAATGCCGGTTACGGCAAAAAAGATGGATGTATACTGCGATGATTATGCTCGGCTATTAAAATGTATTCAGTATACCAAATAATAGAACAACCCCACTGGCTTAACCTGCTGGGAACCTCGACCAGCGCGTCCACCCTAACGTTAGCATGTAGGTCCGACGAGCGGGTGACGGTCCTCCCTAACGCTAACATGTATGAGGCCCTCAACCAGCGCAAGTCCACCCTAACGCTAATATGTAGGTCAAATTCTTCCTTTTCAACCCACAAAAGGACCAATCTGACAACCCTTAAAGTCCAGGGAGGGGGAGGGGGGTCCAAATGATAACCAGATTATTTGGCATCCCGGGGGTCCGAATAATGACATAGGCCTACACTGAGGTAATATTACCGGTGTCCCACATAATCCTTTTCAATCCAAAAAGAGAAGTGAAACATTAGTCTACTGGCACTTCATCCAAATTAAGGACTTTTACTTAATACTAGGGTTATGATACTTCGAGCCAATAAAAGTTTTAGTGGCTCGAAGTAGATCTAGATCTAGATAGATCTAGATCTAGATCTAGCTCTATCATTTCCCTAGTTGACCTCTCACCTCATCACTTGCTGCCATGGCATTGGAACCACCAACAAAAGTCGCTAAAACAGAACAAACATGTCCATTTGCACCATTCTCATCGGACGTCAAATCGGACCCCACCTTGTGATGATGATTTTCTTTCAGGGGTTTGGAATCTTTAACAGCGCTGACTAAAGTTTGGCTAGACAACCTGGAAATGTACTTTTTCCATAGCGTGACATCTGAGTGGCAGCGTCTTTTCACGACCACGTTATATTTTATTGTCTCTCCTGAATAAACTGATGCACAACAGCCCTCTGCAGCGGAACTGATGCATGACTGGTTAGTAAATCCCTCTATTACAACAAAGCCGATGTCATCTATCATACAAGATCCACAGCCAATATTGGCATTGTTTACGTCAGTCATGGTGGTCTGCTAGAGCACTAACACAGAAGAGTTACATAGATCTAGCTAGCCAACAGCGCAGATAACCGACAGTCAAACGATATGTAGCCGAAATAAACTTTAGACAAGTCCTTCCGATGACACTGTTTTTGAGGATAATTTTTTTGTCAGAGCTAGTATCCGTAACAAAATCCAACATGTTTTTTTTTTTTTTGTCGGGGGAAAGAATGCTTTTTTGCTAGGCTAGATCTGGTCAATGGTAATTAATCATAAGCGTCTAAATCACCGCGGTAGATATCCACATAGCCTACCTCTCTCTGCTATCTATTGCGACGGCCTATATAAATTTAATCTTAATCTCGCTTTCCGTCTTTTTGTTTGTTTTTAAAACCTTTCAATCCTAAGAAAGTAGGATTATCTCGGCTTTAAGTGGCTGCCTGTTTTTGATGAGAATTTGGAAATTTTGCCTGGGCAGTGACGCTCGCCTCTTCAACGTAGGATAAACATGGACCTCAGAAAATATTCACCGCTATCTGAGAAGCTAGATGTCAGGATACCCTATCCAAAGGAAGCGAGGGGCTTTTGAATCATTGATAAAATAAAATAAAAAAATGCAGGGGATTTCTATCTTCCCTCATTTGAAGGATCCCCGAGTCGGACCCACAACCTCAACACATGAGCTGGTTTCACCAGTGAGCAAACGCCAAACCGCATAGGATGGCCACGGCGACCCTCTTTCGATTTCTTTCTTCCAAGCCTTTCAGTCCTAAGAACGTAGGATTATTTTGGCTCTAAGTGGCTGCCTTTTGGTTAAAAATCTTTGAGGGCAGAAATTTGGAATTTGGAAATTTTGTCCGGGCAGCGGCGCTCCAGCTAATCTACTTTTCATCGATTTTTAGCTGCCAAGAGTTCTTCAACGTGCGTATTAACCTCAATATGAGAAGGCTAGATGTCAGGATTCCCTACCCAGAGGAGCCTGGGACTATTGGGTCACTGAAAAAATAAAAAAGAACTAAAAATGCAGGTGTCTAATCTTCGTATCTTTCCTTCCCTTATTCGGAAGAGCCTTGAACCGAACCCACAACCTCACACGCGACTTGTTTTCACAAGTCAACAAACGCAAACCCACATAGGCTACTCACGGCGATCCTTTCTCGATTTCTTTTTGTCTTTCAATCCTAAGAAAGTGGGATTATTTTGGCTTTAAGTGGCTGCTTGTTTTTGATGAGAATTTTTGAGGGCAGAAATTTGGAATTTGGAAATTTTGCCCGGACAGCGGTGCTCCACCTACTCTTCATCGCTATTTAACTGCCAAGGATTCTTTAACGTGCGTAACGCACATATGGGACCTCCGAAATAGATCAATCTTTATCTGAGAAGGGCCCGTCCAGTTACTGAAAAAAAAAAAAAAACGCAAGTATTGAGCTTCATATCCTTCCATGCCCCAGTGGAATGATGCCCTAGTCGAACTCACAACCCACGACGATAGTCGTTTCACTATGAAGTCAATACATAGCATCCGGCCAGGATGTTCCAAAAGGTAAACTGCACTGGTAGGCCTAATGGTGTAAAACAGCCGTTTGCTAATACAACCTTTTTATTTTAAATATATTTAGGAAGGGGGGGGGGGGGTTGCGCCCTGAAGGTGATTTTTTAAAAAAATATTGCATGTGTTAAAGAAAGACTATCTTAACCTTTTCCATCACATTTGGCATGTTCAAGTTAAAGGTAAACCCGCTTTGGCTTCTCTAAGACGGCTATTATTAAAAGCGATCTCCTTCGCCAAATTTCAACGAAACCTGACGAAAAGCTACTTATTTCAACTCTTCATGTAAAGAAGAAAAAAAATGACATGTAATAAATTAATTGTCAAATTTCGAAGTTTTTTCAAACTGAAAACCTATTTTCTCAAAAACTAATAAAGACAATGAGCCTCACATAATAATATGTACGTTTTTCGGTCTTACTTATTATCAAAAAGATGTATGCCAAATTTGGTTAGAATTGGTTAGGAAAATAAAAGTGGATAGTGGAGAAAAAAAACGAGGTTTTCAGAAAACGCATCTCCATTTTTTAGCGAAACATTGACATGGAGAGTTTCTATGTCTTTTGTCGCCTTTTCCTGGCTTTTTGGTTGTTCTCGAATTTGCTCTCTACCCGCCCCCTGACTTTTACTGTGGCATATAGCCCACAGCCGAGCTCGAAAGTAGCAGAAAAAAAAAAAAAAGAAAAGTTTACCATAGAACGTAGCGGTTCATTGAAAGCGCCTGGTGAAAGCTTACACTGATAACTAGTGATAATCTGCAAGATCAATAGTTTGTTTCGCTTCAGAGTGGTCCATCCCTGGCGCTGGGGCTCAAGCTATTACTAGAAGGGGTCATAATGTCGCTAGAGGGGGTCATAATCAAGTGTTTATGCACTCTTTGCCCGTTATAATCAAATCAAAACAAATAGTGATGATCTACCACTCATGTAGCAGCCAGACGAAGTCAAATCTTGGTTGACCGTAGACCGGGACAGCCCTTGAATGCCTATTGGTCAAATACGTTAGAATGGACATATTCACTTTTTTATACCTTAACTCAGAAGAGCCCAAAATGGCATTTTTTTTATAGCAAAATTCATATTTCAGGATTCGCCTCACCCTCCCCATAAATAAAACAAACATTTATATTGTAAAGCCAATAAGCGTAATCGAGATCAAGATCAAGTTTTAATAGGTCTTTCACTGGACCTTTCAGTTCTTTAGAATAGGACCATCTCAGCCGTGTAGTAAAGTGTTTTTAATAGATGCCAAAATTAATGTTCCCATAGAGATCCATGTGTGGGCATCCTTCAGTCTCGGAGGACTATGGAGCTGCGCTCCGGACGTTTATTCGGGTACAGCGTCTGGTGTGACTGGCCAGTCAGATGCGGGAGTGGCAATCTCTGTAGCATTAAGTCACAGGCGAAGTCTGACGCTGGTGTGTCCGCCTGTACTTCAGCTTTTCTTACCATCCTCTTTGTCTCGTGCTTCTTAAAAAGTGTATCTTCAAAATTGGAGAGATTTTTCTGCACAGCCTGTCTCCAGGCTGACCGTTCTGGGGTTGTTGCTTCCTAGTTGTTTTGATCGATGTTCAGGGTTTTTGGGTCCTTTTGCATATGTCTTTGAAATCAGATGTGGTCTGCCCGTGGGACGTTTTTCCTGCGCAAGTTCTCCATATAAAAAAAAAAAATGAGGTCTTTAGAGATCCATCCGTCATCCATGCGCAAAACATGGCCGAATCAGAGCTTGCGTTTTTTTTTTTTTTTTAGCAGCATGTGCATGCTGGTATGGTGCATCCAGCTCTTCCCAGGACAGTGCTGTTTGGGACCTTGTCCTGCCAGATGATGTTCAGGATGCATCGGAGGCAACGCATGTGATGGGCATTGAGCTTCCGTTCTTGTTGGGCACGCAAGGTCTAGAACTCACAACCCTTCAGTTAAACAGCGTCGTGTGCAAAGCTGATTAAACTTTTTTTTAATGCAAACCAAGAGTAATTTGACCTTCACCATGATATATAGTCGACAACAGTTACTGAGCTCATAGTAGCAGAAAGAAAGCAAACGTTTGCTATTTATAGGACGGGGAAATTCATTTTTAGAACCCTTACACTGATAAGCTGCACGATCGGGGGCGGGTTCGCCTCAGAGAGATCATCCATTATCCAGCCCTGGCACTGGAACTCGTGATATAGTAGAAGAGGTCATGATCAAGTGTTTTATAAACCCTTTGCCTACATATAATCAAAAAGTGATGATCTACGGCTACATGTAGCGGCCAAGTGGAGCCAAATTTTGGTTGACAGTAGGCTAGGCTTACCGTTAAATGACCATGAGTCAAACACGTTAGAACGGACATGGACTTTTTGATACCATTTTTATACTCAGTAAAGGCAGTGCTTTTTAAGAGAAAACAAAAGCGCAAAATCGCACTTTTTTAGCAAAATCCATATTTATTATTTCAGGACGCCCCCCCCCTTTAATTATGTTCATTTTCACCTCTAGCTTTTTCATTTTTTATCGTTTAAAAGTCATTCACCAGAGTCATTTTATAGTGTGTATGTTTGTTATGAAACCGTCATGTCGTTATCTCTCAGTTACATTGCCACATTTTATCACGATGTTACATAAACGCGGTTACAAATCGCCTATTGCATAATGATAATTATGCTCTGCTGTTCCAGATTTTCCGATGATTTGGTGACTCTCTGACAGTCAGTATTCGTTTTAAAATTTAGATACACAAATGCATCGGTAACTGAAGATTTATTCAAGCGAGTTTCAAGTTCGCTCGGCTTAAAAAGAAATAATAATATATTATTTTGAAAATGCTGACTAGAAAAAAAAAATGCTTACATCCAATGTACAACAATCTAATTACTGAAGACAGAAGTTGAAGGGAATGCATCTTTCCTTTTCTAAGTGGATTAAAATAACTCTGCCAGGGAGACACATGCTTTAATCAAAACTAATAATGAAGACAAGAATATTTAAACACATGTGTCATGTTGATAGTATTTATTGTTCAAAACTGCTTAAGATGAAAAACCACATTGGACATAAGAATTCCTATATTAAAACCTCTCATGCTTTGTCAAACTGAAATAAGGGAAAACAGAATAGAGCTGAACAGAATTATTTTTGTCCACGTAATTGATATAATAATCATGGTAAAGGAACAGGTGACCCATTCATGTACCATGTGACACAACTGCAATGGCCGTCAATGGGGAAGGGAGGGAAGGAAATCCTGATTTTTGAAAATTTAATTTTAAAAAATATATATTTCCCCCGTTTGTTTTCTCCTAAAATTTATGTCTTTTCTGAATATAAACATAGCATTAAAAAGTGAATAGGTCCATTTCTAGAGTATTTGACTCATGCTCATTCAGCGAATGAATAAAAGCACTATCCCTTGACCCCAAAGAGGGGAAAGTGGCTTAGGCCATTTCAGACCGCGTCGCGGCAGTGCAGCGCCACTGTACTTCCCCCAACATATATATATATCAGGTACCCGTTTTACAGATGGGTGGGCTGAGGAAGATTCTGTGTTAAGTATCTTTCCTAAGGATACAGCATGCAACCGTTGGGATTCGAACAATGCGTTTATGAGATATATTAAAGGATATCAAAACATGCATAAACATTTGGGTTATTAAATTTTGTATTAAAGATTTAAACGAAGGATGTAAGCAGTTGCGGCGTCCCCGTGGGGCTTGTCGCATGCTTGTCAAGGTATATGCCAGAACGTTATGTTATCAAAATTGGTCATACAAGCCAACCCTGGTAAAAAGCTCAGGATGGCCTGCGGTTCCGTTTTATTAAATAGGTCCTTCAGGGCACTAGACTCTAAAATACCGGTGGGGATCGGTGACAGCTGTCGACATCCAGCGAGTGATGTGGCAGAACACTGACAATTTAATTAATAATTATGGTTGATCTTTGAGTCATATAATAACAGTACGATTTTTTAAATCATCACCATCATAAAGTAACTCATTCTGTATTCCGTGGTAAATCAAACTAAAATGCAAAGAAAGACAAATTATCAATCACAATAATTATTAAGATTGCTCATGAAAGATAATGTTTCAGGTTATACGACACAGTATCCCGAGGTGCCGCTGTGTGATCTGCATCTCCCTGCGGCTTGGTACCGCTTCAATAGCGCGGCGGGTGGACAGATGCCGACCACATGTCCTGATAGGCTCCACTGTGGAACAGTTGTCCCAATCTGGTTGAACGGGACACATCCGAGCATACATGGTAAGTCAAAGTAACTATAATTGAAAACTCTAGTGTTAAATTAAAAGATGAGAATACTTTGAATAAATACGCTTGCTGCTCCAGATGAATAATATACATTAACCTTCGGCATTTATCTATTATTATTATTATTTATTGTTATTATCAATATTATTATTATTATTATTATTATTCACATTCTAAGGATAATGTTAAAGTTCGTCTTTGGGCAAAAGTCCCTTTCACTTGTCAGTAATGAAGAGATCAAAGCTGAGTTGTGGATTGTATTGGGGTTTATGCCTCCTGTTTTTCTTGTAATTCCAAAAAGTTGGATGCAAATAACAGTTTATATATCAGAGCCTGTGTTCAATAACAGCTACATTTTGGAATTAATTGAAACGCTGTAGATCACAGCATGCACAAAGATCTTCTCAATCTAGTAATAAAATTTTCTGAGAACAATCTTTTCCAGATGGTGTGGTTATGCGCCAGGCATGTGGCAATTTCGAAACTGGCGGCCCACAGGACCAACCATGTTGTGAACATTCTGTTAGCGTCGCTGTCAAGAACTGTGGCGATTTTTTCGTGTATTACTTGAGACCAACGCCTAGTTGTCCAGTGGCATACTGCGCCGGTAATAATTATGTGTCTGTGACATAGTTTGAGAGAATGAATAGGCCAAAATCAAAATTTTTTATACGAATCACAGGCAGAAATAAGAGACTATGGATTATTTTATATACTGAATTACTTCAGTAGACCATAATCAGGATCGATCTGAGACAAGATAACATAATGATAATTTCTGGCCAGTGACTTTGTATTTTGATGATCTCTCTCTCTCTCTCTCTCTCTCTCTCTCTCTCGCTCTCTCTCTCTCTCTCTCTCTCTCTCTCTCTCTCTCGCTCTCTCTCTCTCTCTGCACGATCCAATACACTTTTTATAATCAATAGAAAGTGTGTTAACAGGCCAGAATGTATGGCGTGTATACGTCCGGAGCACATTGTATAAAATGTAAATTGCAGTCATTTCTCAAAGAGTATACGTGTATCAAATGTACGACCTCTTCGTGCTATTTCTATTTTGTGAAGCGCTTAATAAACTCCAGATGGTCAACGAGAATGCCAATATCAAGATAACTTAACGACATGCCAATGTAGTGATGTCAAGAATAAAACTCCGGGCTGGTTCATCATCTTTGTTTAAATTCCCAATGCCACAAATAAAATAAATAACATCTGGACTCTAGACAAAAAGATTTTTTATCAAAGAAAATTTTCCATATATCATATAGAGAGTGTTTCTGTACAAGAATGTGCACGCCATCAGCACAGAGAGGGTCGTTAGAATGAAGAAAATATCAAATTGCCAATTTGCCTGCAAATAAGTAAAAACTCCCATATATTTAAAATGGATTTTAGAAACTAGTCCTTTCTGTAAAATATAGCAGTTCAACACAGTTCTTTGCTTACTATAACCTTTTCAAGATGTCTACACGGCACAAACAGGCTATTTAACTTGTGGATGTGAAATTGTGGTTTCGTGCCTACCATTCAAAATGAAATGATTATACTAGACTTGAATTTTGTTTCCGGTGATTTGTAAACTATGAACAGAAATGAAAATGTATGTCTTTCAGTAAGGAAAGTGCAAGCAATTATAAGATATCTGATTTTAAGTCACATGTATTTCTTTCTATAGGTGATAAACAGGTATGCCCTGTGGGAAAATGGTCCCCGACTGGTTTGCCGCCATGTAGAGGTAAACGTTACCATTTATTGATCCTGTTGTTTCTTGTTCTATTTGCGTGCGTGCGTGCGTGCGTGCGTGCGTGCGTGTGTGCGTGTGTGTGTGTGTGTGTGTGTGTGTGTGTGTGTGTTTTCCTTTTTGGACGATATCAGTGTCATGAGATATAAAAAAATTCTTTTTCATAGACATAAGAATGTAACTAGACCCCACGAAGCCTCTTTTTTGCTATTGGCGGTAATACCCTAAATTTGAACGATCTGCGTGCGGCTGAACTATGTGTGTCGATCGGACTTTGGAAAGAAGCACGTATAGCAAAACAAAACAAAACAAACAAACAAACAAAACTAAACTCAAGGGTGGATACGAAATTTAGAGCTAAAACTTTTCGCCATGAGTAACAGACTTGAAACATATAAAGCCTATTCAACCTTAATGCCCTCGGAATAATAAAAGTAATGCTTTTGATTAAATTACGGAAAATTTAATAAATAAATAAATGGTAACACTAACAGCTGAAACGAAAAGGAGACTAAAGAAAGGGTTTATTAACTTTACCGCACATTAGACCTGAGGGTAATCAGTTAGTCAGTCGAAAAGGCAGGGAAGAAGTGAACACAAAGGGGATTTAAAATGTAAAGAAGAAATAAGAGAAAGTCGATGATTTGTTTTTTTTAAAAAAAAAAAAAGCATCCTAAAGAATTTTTTTTTTTTTAATTCAAGGGAAAGGTGACGAGGATAGATACGAAAAAAGTCTGACTGAAGAGCATATGCATATTTTTCAGATTGATATGTTACAAGGAAGTTCTACCTGTCTCGAGACTCGACCACGCACTGAAAATGAAGTGAAGTAATTAAATTAAAATGTCAAACAATAATATGTGCTATTATGACGACCAAGGGTCCTTCGCCATCTCCTTGCATTTTTAAGCTGGTTTCACATGTAGCGGTGTGCGGCGACGGAAAAAGTCCGTGGGCTGTGTTTGAAAACCGCTTCTTTCTGTTTGATCTCTAGCTGTTCTCATGAGACGGAACACCGCCGCGGAAACCGTCGCGGTGTTTCACCGACCGCTCCGAGGAGCGAAT
>JBCAUA010057041.1:0-25419 GCA_038406235.1 Peronia verruculata
TCTATCTATCTATCTATCTATCTATCTATCTATCTATCTATCTATCTATCTATCTATCTATCTATCTATCTACCTGATTTATACAGCATTTTATTCTTTGCAGAGTTTGAGAGCTTTGTATTCCATTAAATGGACAGAGTGTAGGCGTACTGACCTGATAGATAAATGATTGCCTGCCAAGCACTGAAAGCGTTATCAACTTAACAAGAATATTATTTTTGGTCTATGTCGGATAGTCTTTTTCACCTGGATCGAGTCAGGAAATGTGGACGAGCAAACTGTATTTGGCCAAGACAAAACATTCCCTTTGGATTCGAACTCATCAACGTCTAATTATGAGTCCGTCGGCCTAACCACCGTGCCACCAATACAAAACATAAGAAAAAACAAGTTATGCATTCTCTAGCTCATTGATCTCCCCCCCCCCCTTTTTAAAGATGAAATTTCGTAAGTGGCTAAAGTTATCATTATCTCCGATGGGGTATAGTTTGCACGGAAGTTTCGAACATCGAAACTGTCTATCATACGAATGATGCAAACACGTATACATTTATGAACAGCCACCATCCCATTATATTCTCCACACAATGATTCTTTATTCAGCTTACTTCCATTTCTGCTTGTTCCATCTCCTGATGTCTCTGGTTTCTGAAACTGTTCACCTTTTGTACGGTTTAATATTTGCCTTCTATCGACAAGCTATTTGACACAGAAAGACCACATTTATTGTATCTTTATCTACATCCTCCCCCTCCCCCCCCCCCCGCCCCGCGGGGCCCGGGGTATATAAGTAGGTTTCCCGCTCCCACCTGCAAGTTATTGCAACACATAGCACAATAGTGTTATGTTATTTTTTGACCACGGTTGTGGACAGCTGAGATAACCACCACTGCAGGAGGTTGAAAAGCTTATAAAAACCATAACCACATTTATTAAAACACAATAAAATGTATCTTTTGAAGTAGGTCCTTTTTCTAAAGAGTGTTCTCTACCAACAAACTACTGCTACACTGTATCTGATCATACTTTGTACATTACTCTTTTTGTATTGTCAAACTATTGTTTACCCCTTCTGTCACAGCAAGATTTGAGTGAAATCTTGAAATAGTCTCTATATTATTGTTGAGCCCTGCTGCAGCCATATGACGGAGAAGATTTGACGGCTGACTTAGCGCCTCAAACTTAATCTTTCAAGGCATACACTGGGTCTCCAACTCTGATGTGGCCAGTGATGTCAGTAGCAAAATATTGTCCAAAGATTGGAGATTTCCCATATGGTGCCCTACAGCGAAAGCTGTGGAATAATGATAATTTACAGTATGACCAAAGTCAAATGTGTGAAGAACAAAACAAGGTTCACAAAACAAAGTATTGAAATGTCGATTGAAGCCATCGTACATGGGAATCTGCATATTTTGAACCATTTAATCAATTCAATCAATTCAGATACATGTATTGAGAACAATAAAAAAAAAATCTCATAGACAACAATTTGGAGATATGTGCATACCTTCTCAATAATTCCAGAGGTTGTCGCTTCTGATTTAACTGTCCAGTTTTGGGATTTATTGTAGTGATCAAGCATCTGAAACCATCATACAGAAAGTTACCTAATTGTAATTTACATTAATTTACATATTTACATATACTAACAAGAACAAAAATATTGCATTAAAATTGACTACAAACAAACTACAAGCAAACTTTTATATGTAATAATGACATGTATGTGAATCAGGATGTGAGAGTATGTCAAATGCATGTACATGGACACAATGTAGTCATCCCAAGCATATTGCGCAAGAGTAAAAGTACTTTACAAAACTATTTCTTGGTATTAATTGTGCTTTAACTTATATTATGCATACACTGATACATGTGTGCCTCATGGTAATATGGTATAGAAGAAGATATACCAATGAATGAGTTTCTGGACGATCAAAGGCTTGAAATGGAGACACTATAAATTCGGCCCTTCTTTGCCTGCTGCTTCACATTCTTGCCCATAATCTTAAATGTACAAACTTTAAGCTTTTGTGGAAGTAGGCCTATTAATGATGAACCATTTCCACTTCCACCTTACTGTCTTCCCCTTTTCAAAGCACTTGTTTTTGAACATGACAATTACAGTCCTGATATTTGATTAGTTGCATCCTGACTTGAAAGGGAATATTTTTGTGTTTTATTTTTTTTTTGGTGTGTCATTGCTGTTTATTACTCTTTGGATGGTATGACTAGGGGGGTGAAGAAATAAAGGTAGCTAGGGATCATGGGAGTCCACAAAAAGGCCGTAAAGAAACTCATGTTCCAAAATGGTTCACATTCATGTCAGATTCTCTAGCACATTCTCATAGACCAAATAAATCACATGTAGTAATTTAAAAAGCACGTTCATGAATTCAACTACACAGAATTATGGGCATCAATTTGCTGATGAAACAGATACCAATATGTAAAACCCCAAGTTCGATTTAAGTTTTGCCAAATAGGTACATATTTATTATTATCACAATTAGGACATAAAATTTTATATAATTTCTTGTTCTTTTAACTTACAGATGGAACATAGGCCTAAAATGGTCAATGACAGAAACCATCACTTTGTGTTTCATAGTCTAGTTTCTGAAAGGGAATAGCTTGGTACATATACCTCCGACAAGGCTCCACAGAATGCAGCAAAACATTCTCTCCAATCCTCAGCTCCTTCCAGTTGTCCTTGAGGAATGGAAAAGAAAACAACTATGTAAACAAACGAATGCACAAAATAATATGCGGGTGAAAGGCCGAAATGAACTGCTCTAAGCCAAGATATCATCACCCATCTCATGAATAAGTTAATGTAAAATTTTATTTTTTGTTTTTAACTCAATACCATCTAATGTAATAGTATGTATAGAAAGCAAGAATTAGATATTGTTACAAAGTGAAGTGGCATACTGACAATCTTATCTCATCATGCACAATCATGATATAAAGCATTTTTGTTACGACTTCATCCTCAACTTATTTTGATCTCATCCATAGGTGCATGTAATGAAAGGCCCTTTCATAAAATGGGTATCGATATGTTTCTAAAACAATTTGGATCATAGATCTAGAACTAGAGACATTGCTCCCAATAAAAATTGCTAAAACGGGCATATTTCACATGTGCAATGCATTCCGTTATATTTCCCACTATCCACAATGACATAAGGACAATAAAAAAAAAAAAAAATGAATGTCACTAATTATCTCTGTTGTTCTTACACTGTCATGACAACTGTACTAAAGCACACTATGCTTATATGCGTACTCAGCATTACTTAATAGTCATACTTTAAGATTGGTAAGAGCTGCATCCCAGGGGAAAAACTGAGAGAGCTGAATTCAACCAATATGTTATGAAGATGCTAGTTTAAACAACTCAATTGATGAGCATAAATGACCATGCTGATTCAAAGTTTATATCTAGTTTCTGAATAAGTGAATCAATTAATTTATTAATTAAGTGATTGATTAATTATCAATCAACTGACCACCAACCAAAACACCAAACAATCAATCAATCAAGCAGTAAAAAATTCAATCAATTACTGAATTCCCAGATCCCTAGGAAATAATTAATGAAAAATGTATTTTTCTATAATCATAATGTATGCAGTGCATAGACTGATCACTCACTGTTATGTTATTATTTGGAAATGATGATACTAGAAATCCTCAGTGTGTAAAATAATTGACAAAATTTGAGTTTGATTATCTCAGATCTTTTCAAGAATGACTAGACCTAAATTTATTGCATAAGGGCCTTAGAAATGAAATGATAAAGCTTCCACTACCAGGTTGGTAATGTGAAACTGACCTCTGTAAAGTCGCACTTACTTCATCAAAGGGTATGGAATTATCAATGACAATGTTGGGTCTGAAGTTGACCATAGACACATCTTCCTCCAGCTGTGAGTTGATGTACTGCAGAGATGCTGTACTAGCCACCATGTATGAGGTCAGAAAGGCAAACACAGTCTGTAGAACACCATTTTGCTTTGGTTAATAAGCACAGTGTAGAGAATCTGTGGTCTAATCTAAATTTCCTATTACTTCTTAACAAACTCAGACAGTACAATCAATTATAAGTTCACACGGGTTCCAGGTCAACATTAGGACTTTGACTCATTGTGGAATAATTAGTCAAATATATTCTTTCCAATCTGCCGTTGGTCATTTGGGAACTGGAGAGAATGTACAAAGAAAACAAAGAAACAGACATTCACACCCCCTGAATTTTTCATGATGTATGTTTGAGGCAAAGAGTGCCAAAGTGACAGTTCCCCTCTTTACCGTGTTTGTTCAACAATCCGTGTGTCTAGCAAAGGGAAGTAATAAGGCTGGTAGAAACAGTCCCCACAAGAAATCAGTTAGGTTTCCCTTGTGGTTAGTTCAACCTGACCACAACACTTCCTAAGCATATTTTTCTTTTTTCTTGATTGCAACTTACCTTACCTTGAAGTGTAGGCACTGAGATAAGGGTGGTCCCTATCAACGTTTTAATCATGACCCAATGACACTGTGTTAATGAAAATGTCACAGACTAATCATCTGTACTAAACTCACCACGTCTCCTTTCTTTGCTGTATTCTCCCATTTCCTTGTTCGTTCGTAAGCATCCCTAGTGCCCAGTTCTGGGCATGAGAAAACTATTCTTGCTGGGCGTTTGATATATTCTGTGATCCAGTCCTCTGCTTCCTTACCACAGTCCAGAAAGGGCATAAGTTGCTCAATAACACTATAATAAAGAACAAAAGATGATAGCAAAATTTATTAACAATACCATGATGCTTCATTATCATGAGCAGGCAAACAACATTATGTTTTCTGCTTCAAAGTTTAAAAGTTAATCTTATTCCGTCATTTAATTTCCATTTTACATATCTAGTAACAATACTTCAAACTGTTATGGACTTCAGTATTGGAGCATATAAATCTATAACTATAATGCTTTGTTCTTTTCAGCTTGCTAATGTCCTGCTACCTATTTTGAGCATTGACTTACTAAATTATTCACCAAAAAGAGCTTGATACGAGATTATATGCAGGAAAATGTTTAAGGGAAAAGTTATTAATAGCCTAAGCCAAGGTCCATGCATGAAAATACAAGCAATTCTGAATCATGAGTCTCTGTCTTCATTCAATACATTTCACATAGCCTTAGTACAATAATGGTCCACTGGAAAACTCCTCTATGTATTACCAGAGACAGAGAGAACAGTCAGTTATATCCACAGCCCAGTATTTTTTTATAAACAACAGGAACATTTAGAGACAGAAAATACTTCTTTATGCAAATAAAAACAAGAATAGATTCGATTCTTTCAGTCATGCAAGTAAGTAGGCCACATCTCAATATTACAGGCTTATTCAGCGAGTAGATAGTGTAGGTTTATGCACACTTAAAGTCAGTTAAATCTGTTGAGTCATACATTTTCACTTCCACTTTCGACTTGTCTAGATCTGGGTATTTAGGCAATTCCAGAATTGGCATGCCCGGAGCATCCAGTCGGATGGTCTTGTCCAGGCATGTAGTGGTCACCATGGTCAGTCGGGGTTCAACTTTCATATCAACAATGTCACCATTTTTCCTCAGGACCATCCAGTGCCTGTACAGCATAGAAAATACAGGACAGGAAAATAATAAGGTATCCATTGATAATACAGGGACTGGTAGGCCATAAATATAATATTTTTTATTCCATGTTGTTATTCACTTCATCCCCCCCTCCCCCCCCCCAACATTTCATTTCAGAATTTAGTTTTCTTAATTATGAGAAAACTACCGCCAACAACTTATTTTTAATAATAGAGTGTAAAACACTTAGAGCCTATAGTGTACAGGGATAAGTGTCATATTAATGCTTTCTTTTGTTATTATTAATATTACTACATGTATTATTAGACCATTTGTATGTGAGAACTATGATCTTGTTGCTTGGCCACACAAAACAATAATGTGCCATATTCTATTTGCTTGCAGCATATAAATCGAATATCCAAAGCAGTTAATAGTCTATACCGATCTGTCACACCAGCTGTCTTCAGTCCCACTTCTGTACAGTCTGCCTCAGGGGTCTCCATCACACCACAAGACTTGACTGGATACATGTAGAGAGAGGCCACTTTGCCAATCTGGAGAATCATAACATTCAATCTTAAATTACTTATTCAGACTTCAAAAATGAAAAAGACAGTTCTTGTGATGGCAAATTTATTTTAATTTTCATCTTTACACAAATAGGCCCATAAGGCATTTGGCTGGATAAGTTTCTATTCCAACATAATTGTTTGCCAGGGGCTGAAATCGAGCAGATCTCATCTTTCAACCTTTTCCTTGACAGTTATCCCACGCTAAGAAGATTGATCCATGAAAAATTGATTATGCCAGTAACTATAAGAGCTATCAAGAAGTGGTTGCCATCAGAAGAGTTGCTTGACTTCTTTTGTGGCATTTCTGCAGGACTTAGTGCTTTACAGATATTATGATCAGATTCACAATGTTTCAGTTATTATGCTGGAAATAAAAATCACAGCATGAAAGCCAAATCTTGAAAGAAGCAAAAGTATATCAACACTCTCGGGTTTTATTTTATTTACCTGTGTAAATTTCTTTCTGTGACTGGAACCAACCATAGCCAATCCAATTAACTTGGCCACAGTTCCCATGACAACGGCTGCCATGGCTTTCACAGCCGGGTCCTGTAACTCCATGATATTCAGCAACATTTTTTTATGTCTCACACCAATTCAACTGTTAAGAATATAAAGACACACATTTTTTATTTTTTTTTCATTTTTGCTAGTAAGAAAGTTTGTTAGCTTATCTCAACAAACATCTGGTTTTGCCAGCTAGTATCGGTGTGTGGGCCGTCGGTTCCCTGAAGGTAATGGTTGAACTAATAATTTATTAGTTCAACCATTACCTTCCTATTATAATAGTGATACGTGTGTATATGAGTGTATGTACGTGTCTGTGTGTGCATGCGTGCGTGTGTGTGTGTGTGTGTGTTTCTTAACTAAAATTAATTTGTTTGTGTGTGTGTGTGAGGGGAAGGGGGTTGTGCTCTGAAATGGAAGACATTGTAGTTTTGTTTGTTTGTTTGTTTGTTTTTTCTTTCGTGCACACACACAATGAGGTCTGTTCCGTAGCCAAGCACCCTGCTGTTGTGCGTACGTGATCACAAATAATCTCCCACAGCTCATTACATGTCGGCTACAGGTATTTACTGTGAACTGCATGTATTTCTTTTTCAGTCCAAATGTTTACAGTAATTATAGTAAGTTCGCTTGGCTTTTCCAACCAATACTATCACTTTTGTCTGTTAAAGTGCTAGTGCAAGATAGAGTATTTTGTGTCTATTTCCCCTTCGCTTTCGCTAGCTAGATCTACTCCAAACCGACTGTCAACAGCCGTTTCACGATTCGCACGACACATCCACAACAAAACCCATAAAAGGCTTATGAGCTCAATGAATTTATCCATCTGACATTTTGGCACTCGAAACTGTCGCCTAAAGATCTGCGTTTCTATATACATGAAGCGGGCAAAAACGTACCGTGTTTGCCATTGGCCTAGTAATAATTTCGTGAGGGTGTTTGAGCCGTACTTTTGATAAAATGACGCACTGAATCTATGTATGTTATATTGTTCTTCCGCCTCCACTCAAAGAGAACCCAAAACAAGAAATACGTTCTCTTTGAGTAACGTTCAGCTTAATTGTACTCATATCAAGGAGCTTCATCTAAGCTCCTTGACTCATATACATAATACCAACATCGAGGTGCGCATGCTTGTCATACACGCTGAATCGCGGGCAGTGTTGGGGTGTCCTGTACAAGTATTAAAAATAAAATAAAATAATAATAGGCCTACCGGTAATAATCTCCCCGAGGGCCATGAGCTCTCTGCTCGTTGTTAAAAAGCGTGAACTTCCAGCTCTTGTATGTTACTGAATTTTCTTTGAAATCCGAAGTGTTGAACATAAAAAGAGAGATGTTATTTCATTTTCCCCCCTATATTTAATTGTTTGTTATTGTGTGTGTGTGTGTGTGTGTGTGTTTTATATGAATTATACGACAGGAGTGCTTTCTTGGTTATAAAGGTAAAAAGACACTATCATCATAAGTTTCTGCTATTATACATATTATATAAATTTATTATATTGCCTTATCAGTAGAACACTGTGCAATCTTTTCAGCATTTTTATTTTTCTGTTTTTACAAATATAGTTCTATCAATATGGGCAGAATAAAAGATTTAGCGATATCATCTTTTCCTCAGCTTGAGCGGGAATTATGCTGAATTTTTACCCCCCCCCCCCCTCCATAAAAGAAACAAAATCAAAATGAAATAAAGAATTAGTCACAGGAACAGTAATTATTATCTGCTACACAAATGATTGCTCTTTCTGGAAAATAAAAAACAGAAATCGATTTGACCCCAAACCGGTAATCTAGGTGTCCCCCCCCCCACCCCACCCCCTTCCCTTAATTGCCGAGTATCTTCCCCATCCCCCATCCTCCACGTTTTATGTTTTCACTTACAGTGCACATGTCGACAGTGATTATGTAAAGTTACGATTTTCTTGATTTACCGCCATCGTGGGATCATTCACACTCACGACATAGATAAGTCAGAATTGTTTCGGCCTGAATCTGTTTGGCTCACGCATTTCTGTATTAAAAAATTGCAAGAAAATCCACAATAGGTTTATGGACTCGAAAACTGCTGCAACGATCCATCTGAAATTTGGCACACAACATTGTTTCATATGGATCTGTGTTTCTACGACAATAAACCCGAAAAAAAAGTTTATTATTTTTGAGGTTATTCTAAAAATGCGATAATAATGGAATAATAAACTCGCGAGGCTGATAAATCCAAATTGTACTTTCGATAGTATGACGGGTTCAAAACACGTTTTCTTTGAGAAACTTTCAGTTCAATCAAATAAATATCAACATTGAGGTGCGCACGCTTGCATACACTTTTTAAGTCGCGTTACGTTCTATACACGTCTTTCAACCTCCTGGAGGAGGGTATCTCGAATTTTTAAGTCGCAAGCCAGTATCCGTTTGGGATATAATGTTTCCCAAAAATCTCATACATGGGTTCTCTTCCAGTCTAAACATCTATATCATAAACTTGCAAGAAAATCCACAATAGGCTTATAGACTCGAAAACTGCCAAATGGATCCATCTAAAATTTGCTGCATATCGATTTGTGTTTCTATGTATATAAACCCGAAAAAAGCTTGTTATCTTTGACTTTATAAGCTTACTCAAAATGCAATTATAATTGAAAAATAAACTCGCGAGGCTGCTTAATCCGAATTATATGTTCGATAGTATAACGGGTTCAAAAACACTTTTTCTTTAAGTAACTATTAAAAACATCAACATGGAGAAGCAGGGCTATAATAATATTGGGGGGGGGGGGGGAAACTCCCACGGAGGCCGTGGGTTCTGCTCTACAAAACCCACAATAGGCTTATGGACGCGAAAACTGCTGAATGGATCCATCTGAAATTTGGCACACAACATTGCTGCATGTGGATCTGGGTTTACATAATCCCGAAAAGCGCATATTATTTTTGACGTTATTCTCTAAAAATGCGATAATAAACTAGAGGTGCATGATTGAATTGTACGTTCGATAGTATGAGGCGTCAAAAACACGTTTTCTTTGAGCAATTCAGTTGCATCAAGCAAAATATCAACATCGAAACGAGCACGTTTTGCCATGCACTTTAAGTCACAGGGCTATATCTGAAAAATCTCCCACAGAGGCCGTGCGTTCTTTTCTACTCTGGTATAAAATTTACGCCATCGGCAATTTGAAGACGGACGTAGAATTATGTTCAACTTCGTGGCCCTATGGTTGAATATTAACCGGGTTTTTATTATTTTATTGTTATTATTATTCAGTTTCAAAATCATAGAAAATTCTACATTTGGGTACAATTTACAACTGGCGCAAAGACGCTAAGAACACTTTTAAGGGTAGCCTACCTGCCAATCCCCCCCCCCCTCCCCACCCCCCCTTTTTTTAAAAAACATTTTCGAGGAGCTTGTGGGATTTTATCACAGAATAAGCTGTAGCCTACTGCATATTTAAAATTAAACTTTGTACTGTTTATATAAAAGAGCCTGAAATAAGCCTTCAAATGGATATATGTATTACAATTAAATACTTGTGGCTTTCTTTAATCATTGCTTTCATTATGAATTCCTGACTATTTTTCACCCTTTTCTATTTCCTCTGCTGATTTTGTGCAAAGTCGCTCTCTGGATATTTTTGACTGAACAAATAATCACCTTACAATTAATCCGTAGGTCTAAAAAAAAAAGGGGGGGGGGGAATCTATGTATCTTATGACTTTGTATAAATATATGACTTTGTGTATGAGAAATTTAGAATGATTTCTGGTTATAAATTACTGAGACGTAGTCTTCCAAAGTTGGCTTCTTAGCTTATAGCGAATTTGTACGAAAAAAAAAATCCGATACCTATGAAAAAGTAAGAACAGAACCTTGATTTTGACAGTAAAATTCTTAGAATCAAAAGCTGTATCCACTGAGTCTTAACGACGATCGTATTTCCAAAGACAACTATTTTGGTCTAGAGTAATTAGATCTATGTTTAATTTAAATGTTCTATCCACTGGGTCTAAATGATGGTCGTATTTTCTTTGGTTTAGAGTAACTACTTTCCAATTTAGATGTTCCATCCACTGAGTCTAGAAGACGGTCGTATTTTCAAAGACAACAATTTTGGTTAAGAGTAGCTACTTTTAATTAAGATGAACCGTTTTCTTTATATTACAAAATTATTGAACTACATGTAAATAGAAAAAAAAATATGATACGGGGCATTTTAAACAATTAAACCGACAAGATCACTTCGATTCCTCCGTGGGCCGGAACAATTCATTGTGTTCCGTATCTATCCAAAGCCACATATACGACGTCTAAAAGTTTGCTGGCGATGCGTTTGCAAACGATGAACTGTCGATTAGATGTCTCATAACTAGGCTTAACTTTCTGTATCACCTTCGCAATATAGGCTATCTCTCAACTTCAACTGGGCTTACTTGTATCTGTCAGTTGGATGGGGAGTTCTTTTCATTTGCCTAACAGCTGGAGATAAACCATAGCAACATTGTAGACATAGTAACTGCACATCTGCTGTAACCTAGTTCTGGACAGGAGCACTGACGATAAGTAAGAACAAAATTTACTTGCAGGTAGGAGTAAGTGGCGTGAATCACCACAGACGATGTGCCGAGAACAGTCTCGTCCCCTGTGGAATCAACTCGAGACTTTACGTTGAATACGCACCAATCCTGATAAGAAACAAAATTTAACCTGTAGTTGAATCCACGGTTCTAAGTGGATGTGTTCTGTCTCTGAGTGTCACTAAACTTGTAACGAGAGCTATGTGGAAAGTCACCACAGAATGAGGTATTTCGCGGCCAGTCGCAATGGAAACATCGCTCACACATGGCTTTTTTTTTTTTCCCGGTACATGTATGGTGTAAATATCTCCGAACACTCATCATTCATTAACAGTTGCCTGTCATGCGTACATCACACAAATCAGCATGCGATCGAAAATCTCCCGATCATGTAGTTTAGCCGATTTCGAAACATCAGCACAGTGCCTAACACCAGAACTGATGACTAATCTAACAGTGTCAAGAGTCCGTGCATTCGAACTTTTTAGTTTTAAATTAACTTGGGGAAACCTCTGTCGCTAAAAGCCAATGCCTGTCATCCACACCTACATTTCCAACGCTGAGTTCAGGGTTATAGGGAACCGGGTTTAAGGTGACATGTGCAGTGCGATAAAAGACAAGACAATGGGGGTGGAGATAAAGTAGACCACAGTTGATCTGATTACAGGTTAACTTACTCAATATCAAGTGCTTTTTTTTTTTTTTTTTGCTTTAAGCACTATAACAGGCCCTGAACGCGTAGGTTTTACTAATTTTGATACGCTGATCTCAAAAATGCATAAATATATATATTTTTAAATTTGATCAAAATTATCACATTTTTATCAACCGTCTGACACCCCTCCTGCAGTTGTTTACATCGCTGCCTTGGTTTTGATTTACTGATTACCTTTTCCAGTAACACCATCGCGTCCACATGTAAGTGTGAGAGCCCTTGAAGACTCGCTCAAGATACGTCACATTTCAATTTTGCCCCAACATTGCTAGATGAAAAAAAGTCATGTATCATCAGCTGATAAAGTCACAAGACCTCAACTGTCATGTCTGAAACGTAAATAAATACCTTAGGGAAAGGCTGGTATTCTAACAGATACTGCTATTTTGGGGGGTTAATGCTGGTCAACGGTTAAAAAAAAGTGAGAGTTCGGAATAGCCAAAGAACCCAGGCCCTAATCCATGGCCACGACAGATGAAGGGGGCTGGCTGGTGTACAACTTTTTCAGGAGGCATTCCAATGAGTCAAAAACGGAATTCAGGACTAGGGAGAGGAAGAACTAGGCAACCATGTTCCACTTACAATGTATACACCTGTTTGCACTGAAGTACATACTCTTGTAAGGACCGTCCAGGCAGGCTGGATATTAACACGACACCACCACTGATGTTTATCACAGTTTATACGATACCAAGATAACGGTTAACAAAAACTCGAAAGGCTTGCACACACCAGAATCATCGAAATCTATAATAATAAGATACAACGAAAACAAAAGGAAAACTGCACGTTGGCTGGTCTCATTTCACGTAGGCTACCATCATTTGAATGGTCATACATATTGTGCCAGAATTAGATAAACATTTCACCGGTTCCCTCTTTTCAACCAGTACCGTAACGTTCAAAAGCTGTTCACGAAAATGCCATTTTGACTGTGTGACTGAAACTAAATGCTTAAAATTATGAAAAGCACTGAGCAGGCTGTCTCGATCAAACAGAAGCCTGAAAGCTGTCTAGATGACAAGTGTGCAATGTACATCAGGCGACACCAATCTGTTCAAGTGTAACGGATGGCTAGATCTACTAAAATATGAAATGGTTGGTTACCTTCTTGCGACACTGCTCCAGACTGCCGCACTGCTGTGTTTATCACAGGCATAGACAAACTATTACCATGTATTGTATGTCTATGGTCACGGGTCTCCTTCAGGTACTACACTTGGTACACACAACAGAATGATGTTCAACGTACTTTGACAAAACATCGTATTTCTGAAAATATCGTTTCGAGAAATTCGTGATTTAATCTTGTTACCGGTATCTCTTTTGTGAACAAAGTGCATCTTTTTTAAAGAGTGAAATGGTGGACCTCGTGTGTGTGGCGTGTGCGTTGGCTCATTGCGTTGTTACATTTGAACAAATGAGAAACTGAGCTACGATGTATAGAACGTTTTGGCAAAGCACATCCGGTTATCATGACATGTGTTCCGTGTCTAATTGTGGTTAGATCACGAGATTTCAGTCGAGGACACTGGAAACAGATAAAATGAATACAAAAACAAAATCAACAAAGCGGTGCCCCTGTCCCATCTCTCACAATATGCCAGGACGTCTCACTGGCCGGGAGAGTTAGTATTTTATCATAACAATTTAAAAACACGCTGAACAATAAATTTAATTAAAAACCAACAGAATCATGCACAACAATCAGCACAGAGATCTAACATCATAAACGATAGATCTACTGCATCGATAAACAACTATTCCTACCAACAAATACATGCACACCTTTATCTAGATGGTACCGTACTAGATCTGTATAGCCTGCCGCCTTTATCTTGACAAAAGGCTTTAACACGCAAAATACTCTTTCGAGAAAAAACAGATATCACTCTTGCAGTTTCTCTTTTAACTCTGGGTGAACAAAATGCGGTTTCTAAAAAAGATTTGGTATTTTCTGTCTTCTTTTCACACAGTGGATGCATTGTAATTGTATTGTGTACTAAATAGCTAGGGAAACAATTAAATTGTGACGAAAAATGTGTTTTGCCAATGCAGTGATAAAAAGTAGGCCTAAAGAACGGCTTTATTCATTGCTCTCAGACAGAAATCACCCTTTAATTATGGCCCACACGCCATATTTCAATGCGATCCTTCGACAAGAAGACTACTTTTTGTATACCCGTTTTATATTTCTCCACTATTAGATGACTCACTAAACTATTTTGTAAGTTTGCTTACATTTGTGAAGTGCTATGCTTTTTTTTTTTTTTGGGCCCTATAAGTGGTCTAAATTGAAATCAGACTGTCGGCTTAATTATACATATTACATTGAATTTCAGTCCTGCAGTAATGACCATGTTCATTTAACAACGAATTTGCTACGTAGCACATTGGAGGGAATCGCTTAGGCCCACTTTATTAGAGCTTTGCCCTATTTCATGACGACACAAATCCATTTGAGTTGTAACTAAACTTTCTTTAACCTAGTATGTTCAGAGGTAGACTCGCAAACAGAACCTTTGATGTTTAATTAAGGAATAATGTCAACAAGCACAGCATCAAATATTTAAAGGCACATCAAACAGAGAGGCAAAGTGTACATGTGTATAATATCGATCAAATCCTACAAACGCCAAACGCTGACAGCCCATATGGGATAGTATAAAACAAGTAATAATTATTGTAAAACATGTAAATTTTTGTAGTACTGTACACTGAATAGAAAGAAACATTATTACAAAAAAAATAATAATAAATAATAAAATAAAATAAAATTGAGACCGATTGGATTTAGGAATCGAATTACTGAAAATTTGTGAAACACTTATAAAAAAAAAAAAAAAAGAAGAAGAAGAAGAAGGTGGTGGTGGTTGGGGGGAGGGGGGGGGAGGGGGTGGCAACATTTAGAAACATGAAGATCAGACAAGGGCAAAACAATAACTGTGCAACAAAATCTCAGTACTTGACTGTCCCTCTAATTTTTATATAAGATGGTCACTCCGCAACTGTATGCATACTTCATCTCAATCATTTCAGATGTCACATATTTTGCGTATCCTTACATGTATATCATGATTAAGACGGTGGTGAAAATTAGCCAATATGAAGTTATTTCTCTTACTCGCGTGTGTGTTCATTTTCTGTCTTTCTATTAATGAAATTGAGAAATTAATTTGAATGGACGTTTGGCGGCCCTCGATGATAGTAGTTCGAAAAAACTTAATGGCTTCACTATGTAACCTCATACATGTAGTTACGACTTACGATCAATCAAGAAATCTCTAAGTATTAATTATGCCTCCTGACTTTCTTCTTTTAAAGTCAGAAACACTTTTCTTTTTGCTTGCTGATTTGCAGTGCATTCAAAGGACGGTCACGTTCACAATGCATGTTGTCATCTGATAAGGAGAATATCTTTATTATATGTAAACTGCAATGTATGTAGGCCTATATGCAACAGTAGAGGTTCAATCCAAAGAAAGCAGGAATATTTCTATTTTAGGTTTCTACCAAGCTTGGCAAAAAAATGAGAAAAGAAATTTGTAATCTTTGAAAATTTTGCCATGACAACGATGTTTTTAGCTACTCTTCTTCCTGTTTTTTAACTGACAAGGATTCTTCATGTTTAACTTGTGTAATATAGATTCGGGACTAACTCTGAGATACATGTAATATATTTGCCCTTATCTGAAAAGACTCGATGTCAGCTTTTCCTCATCAAAATAGTTGAGTCGTTGTATAAAAGCAGGTTTTATTCTAATCTTTAAAACGTTATCTTTCCCATTCCCCCATAGGAACTGAATACATGTATGCAACATTTTCACTGGGATGCAATCGCTTAACCTTCCAACCAAGAACAGCCCCGAGAACTGGAGAAAAGTGAGGTCTATTCAGTAGTGTACTGTTACCATCAAAATGGTCCCTTTAGTAGGCCTATTGTGCCTTGTGCCTTCCTCCTGGTCGCCGCCAAGGGAGCGACTTTCAAGATGAATTTACAATGTACCGGTATTGGTAAATGTCACCCCATACTTACTAATGTGGAGCAAAATAAGTATTTTGTCACTGAAAGTTTGAACTGTTTTTCGAGCCAAAGTACATGTACATGTAATCTTACAATACAAGCCAAATTAAACTGTGTACTCTGCTAAATCCCAACACAAACCAAAACATCTGCAGGATCAACTGATCACAGAGATGTGGAAATTCTATTCCATGGAGATGCTTGTTTCCTTCAATGTATGCGTGTGTGTTTTGTGCGTGTGTTGGGGTTTAATAACACAACAGCAAGTTACGGCTATATTGTGTCAAACACCGTAAAATAAATACATGTAAAATTTACAAGTCATGAAGAAGAGATGGAAAGAAATCGGGACAGAAAATGGGAGCAAGGAGAGAGAGAAATGTCTCCCCTGGAATGTCGAGGATGTCACTTCATAGGAGACACCCCACCAATTGAGGGCTTACACCACTGCAGATAAGAGCAGAGAACCTACTTAAGACTTATAAACCCCGAGTCCCTGCGGGGGACTTCAATGTGTGCACTTGTCGAATTTGGGATAAATGAGGCAAATGAACTGTCAATTTCAGATGGTATATAACAAAGCCTTGTCACCATCCACATACAATGTACAGTGTATTTATATATATATATATATATATGTGTGTGTGTATGTGTGTGCGTGCGTGTGTGTGTGCGTGCGTTTATGCAGGCACAAGACATGTGTGTGTGAGAGAGAGAGAGAGAGAGGGGGGAGGAGGGGAATTTCCATTCATTTTTCCATATTTCCTCAATGTACTCTGTATTTCCCCATTGTACTTGTGATGTTCTTTCAGTTTCTATACTATAATACATGGACCAATAGAACTGCGATGTGACCAAGTTCCTACCTTTATTTTGTTTGTGTGTGTTTCCCTTTCTCTCTTTTTAAATTAATCTACACTGTATATCCTTTCTTTGGCTTCTGCTTATGCCCAAACAACCCAAAAAACTGGTGCATCCAAAAATTACCTATGGTGCATATTATAAATCTTTCATCTTATTTTTCTTTTATTTCTTTTGTGAAAGGCATTTGGAAAAAAAAAAAAAAAAACGAATAAAAAAAAACAAAACAAAACAAAAAACAGCGGCTATATTCCTGTTAAACATTCTCTGGTCAGGAATAGTGAAAAGTTTGAGCTGTGCTAAAGTTTATATTTCAGGGTGGAGATTCTATATTTGAAATATGGGTAGCCACATCTGATTGAGCCAGTGTATGGGATTGCAGTTTGTGACTTTAGTGGTAGTATGACCTCTTTATAGTGGCCTTATGTCTATTACAGTAGTTTAATTAGATATGGTTCTGAACTGAGCTAGCAGCTGTAAGTAACAGATGCTTTGCTATGGATGACATGGCTAACTCCTAAATTTCATGTCTTAACAGTAACCGGCCTAATATATAGGCCTAGGCCAGTTGAAAAGATAAGTTAAAGACAAGGAAAGTCTTCCAGAAAGTCTTTTCCTGTAGTTGGCTGCTAGACTTAAAAAGTTCAGTTAAAAAAAAAAAAAAAAGACGGTAGTGCACTGGCTGATATTCTCAATTATAATGTAATACTACTGCTCGTAAATACACACACACATGTACATATGAGTACAATGTACACAGCCTGGGCACAATGTTAATGATCAGTTACAAGAGGCCCTTGAAATGCATAAAAATATAGTACAAAAGAGATCAGATTCAAATTTTGTGAAAAGTGGAATTTTCAGTTTTACCCTTTGTGTTTTGCATTGGTGAAACCAGACTTTTTGCATATACATGTAATTATTTATTCGTATTTTAGTTTTATTATTTTTTTTTAACTAGCACCATGAGAGAACAGAAGGCTAGCCTTGAAGTTGCAAATTTGACAAAGAAAAAATTGACCTAGAACATTGAATTTCTGCTCCTCATATGCGCATATTTATTGTTCCATGCATAAACTACTCATTCACTTTATCCACATAGACTATACGTAACAGATAAAATTAAGTGACATAATCCATTATTCCATTGAAATGTTTTATTTATATAAATGACACACTCATAAATTTATGCAGATCAAGAGAATACACCTTCAAACATCATTCATACATCCATCAACTCCCACTCAACCAAAAAAATCTGTTATGCACAGTTCTGACAAAAATCTATTCTACATTCTATAAGTCACATCAACAACTGGTTCTATGCAGTTATATTTTCACATTTTCCCCCCATAATTTTGCAGACCAACATTTCATGCCTTCTTCTCCGCTTTTCTTCGTTCCCATCTGACATAGCGTCTATTAACACGCGACCACCAAATTCGTTTTTCATGATCTGGGTTTTTGATCTCCCCAAATTCACATGGCCCTGATTGACATGGAGGCACAAATTCTTGTTCTGCAAAGATTGTCTTCTTGATCACATCTGTATCTCTTCGGAACACCTCTGCCAACTGCTGTGGTATCTGAGTTGAACCATCAAAGCGAATAAGAATATAGCTGTGAAATAATTCAAAGGAAAAATATATTAGTACTGGTATTATTACTTCCAAATATATATTTATATATGTGTAGGTTCATTCTCCCCATCTCAAAGACAATGAAAATCCCATTTTATATGATACCTTATTTCAAACGTTGATGTTATTAAAAAAAAATAGTAATCAAAATAATGAAATAAAATGCACATAACACTTTTTATTCTTCCTAAATAGCAAAATTAAGCTGACTAATTCAATATAACACCAATCAATCAACACAAATACAACATAACATTTTTTATACATATTACATGAGCCTGTCTCAAAAGGCAGCTCCTAGCCTCAACAGAATGACCTGTATTCAGTTCTTTTTATGCAAATAGTGTTTGCTATTTCACCAAATGTGCTTTAAAGTTGTTGAATACCTGTATTTACATAACATAAAATCATGACCATCTATGCATGTTTAATTGATCTTTATGTTATAGAACTCTCCGGAGGTGTATGTTTTCCTGAGAATAAAATAGGACATTTCAAGTGGGTAGATAGAGAGATGTACAGAGAGCAAAACAATGCGTTTCTTGAGTTTCTTTTTTTTTTTCTTCTACAAGTCTTTTTGAATGGATATTTTTATTACTTGAATAGCAGATTGGCAACTTTGAAGCTACAGAGATAATTTCCAGTGAAGTGAAAAGCTGTAATCGATCATTACATGCTTTGAAAAAATTTGCACATTAATTTAGACATCTAAACAAAGTTAAAGTTTACTACAGCAAAATGAATAAAAAAAAAGGATCCAATATTCAAATGACATACACAAATTCATGAATATAATTCATTGTAAATTAAAATTCGAATCTATGCAGGCAGGGAGCATTTTGAAAATTGAGAGCACAAACTTTTGTCAGGTATGATGGACATACAGTTTTTATGACAATTGCTTACTTTAACTCTCAAAGGACTGGCTTAATCTGACAAATATGCCAGATCTGTGCACTCATAAATTTGTTTTGGTTATTCATGTATCTCTCTGTACAATTGTGCAGAACCCAATAAATTATATATCACTGTAAACAGAACTGAATATTCCATAAGCTTTCATGCTATGCCAATATTTTGTTAGCTATTTAATGCACGTTGGTAAAGCTCTTGCTAAGGTGTGGTTTAGAAAAAAAAAATTAGTAATAGGGGAAAGAATTTATATATGGCAGATTCCACACAGCAGATTTGGCCATTTACTTTATCCGAGAAAAAAAAAAAAAAAAATCACATTTCAACATTGCTCAAAGGGGTCATGTAGGGGATTAATTTAAATAAACAGCATCCAAAACCCTTCAAGAAAATACATGTATACAGTTTGTCAGCTGCACTTTCTCTGTTACATGGTAAGAGGCAAAAGAGCTACCACCCCTGTCATTCATGGCAAACCCCTAAACTGTTGAGTTCAGTTAGTTTCCAGCCTCCAAACAGATAATTTAAACATTCTATATCTATAACTAACTTGAATCATAGATAGTGAACAAAAACAACACAAATATGAATGTTGTCGAACATTTATTTCTCAAATTTGAAAGGAAAAACAAATTCTTTTTCTTTTGTATTATATGATTTGTTGTTTTTGTATTTGTATGTGCATGTCAACATTTATGATAAAAGCATATTAAAAACAGAACACGGCCTTTGGCATTCATCAGGGGGAGGGGGCATAGGTGTTCCTCCTGTGATAATTTTCTGGTACATCACAAAAATTCTCTCAGACTCTGCGGCTCTGTATACATGTTCCAAATGGTTGCTGTACATAACAAGGATAACAAATTTTTTTTTTCAAAGTGCCTGTCTCAGTTTGTCATGTGCCAGCACCACCTGAAATTTTAAATGTTACATATATAAATCACTTCACTATAAAACTATTATATATCTTTAATGTGTTGCTTGAAAATGAAATATTTTGTCTACAAAAACATATCCTGTTCAAGAGGTACTTGTATTTAAACACTGAAATTGCTTTAAAGGAGTTTCAAAGATTGAACAGAACATCAGTTCCAGCTGCTCTGTCTTGAATAGACTGTTGGCACTTATAGCCTCAATGATTTGAATGACTGAAACACCAGAAGCCTTCCTCATCCCCTCTTTTCCTCTTGGTGGGATTCATTCCTCTAAGCTGGTTCCATTCAGCAATGGTAGAGTACTTGACACTTTAAATGGAATACATTTACAAAGTAAAATCATGTGACTCAGTAAATTTTTAGTAGTGTACATGAGCAAAAACTGTAAATATTTCTAAACTTGCTGATCATTTGATACAGATACATACTTTGCGAAGGTTGACTCCACTTGCACTTCATGATATCATATATAGATAGATCTCTCTATATATCATGTATTAATATAATTTATATACATGTGTATAATGCATAGGCCTATTAGATACACATAAATGACGTAGGTTTAGTTTAATAATCCTTTTTTTAAAATGAAAATTAAAGATTACCTCAGGCAACAAGACAAAATATTTGGGGGTTTATTTTTCCTAAATATTTCTCTGTAGATCTGGTCTAGATCTAATATAAGAATGCAAGGCCCTTGCAAACCTACAATAATCAGTTTCAGTCCTGAGGTTATTCAGAAAGGGAAAATTCTTGTGCAATCATCAACAACAAGCAGATGGGTGATTCCTACTAATGCCATTATAGACTGCTGTGCCCACGATTAACAGACATTGGACCTTTACCTGGGTAAAATCGATCGTGTTGACTTCAAATTGTATTGGTGACCCAAATAAACCCCCAAAACCAATATTTAAAAAATTTTCATGATAGATTGACACATATTCAAGCACAAGACTGAGTTTTGTTGGCTGAAAACAATACAGCCAGGCAGCAAATCATCATTTTTCGACCATGCCTACCCCGCATATGGCTCTTGGTTCAGGCTCAATGTGTTTTTGACATGCATATTTTTTAAATCAGATACAAAAAATATGCCAACATATAATGAAAACAGAGCTAATTTTTATTAAAAGGGTCAATATCAGTTTAAAAACAACACACTTACCTTCAGTTTACATGAAGTTGATCCCAGGAAAAACAATGTTTTCATCGGGCTCAATGTGTGATTTTGTCCAGGCACGCATCAGTCGCATAGTTCGATAAAAGCAAAAACTGTGTTTTCCTTTTTTGCCCTGACAAATGGGCCATGAACAGTGTCCTATAATTTTATGCATTGTACTGCTTCAGAGTTCACTTTAAGTGAAGATTTCAGTTAGGTCTTCATTTTATTTCTATATTACAGGCCTGAGATTTAGCAAGCCAGGCTAAGCAGCCAGCCGGGCTCCTAACCTGGGAAGTTCAGATCGCCAGAAAATGTTTCAGGTTGCTAGACCCTTTCATCGAAAATGCGGTTCTATTTTAAATTGTCTTACTATTGCTAATAAACAATACTTTCAATAACAACACTGTTTCTTCTACTGATTATTTTTAGAAAACAAATTTATTCTCTGTTTTTAATTGATGTACAGTACTGTACAAAATCTCTACCAATGGCGGTAATTTTTAGGTCGCCAGCCGGGCAAGTGGTGCCGTAAATCGAGTTCGCCAGACACCATTTTTACGGGCCATTGGCGAGTTGGAGAACGTTAAATCTCAGGCCTGTATTATACATTTGTAGAAATTGAATAAATCAAGAGATTTTTCATTTTTTTGCAAGAATCTAATTCCAACTGAAATCAAAATTAAGGAAATTCACTTCCTCTGCATGTTCACCTTTCTAAAAATGATTTGTTACATGTGCCTGGCTGATAAGCCTCAAAAAGACTACAGAAACTGGGATGGCAAGGTCAAACAATTCTGTGACAGAAAAAAAATGAATAGTGACACTTACTTTCCCTCATAATGCTTAGTCCCATGGCTTGTCATTCTGTATGGCAGTGGTTTCTGTCCTAGATTTTCCATGCCTCTGATGACTCCACCATGGTCTAAGATATTTGTGCAACAGCGTTTAACCACCTGAGCCAGCTCCGGCTAGGAATAATTCAAAAAAGGATTGTGTTCAGCGTACTGGATATTCATAATAGATGACATCATAAAGAAAGATATAAATAAGTTTTCTTGAAATCACATGACAATGAAATATCAGATACAAACATATCTGAAACCTTACAGATGCTTGACTACAAGTGGCAGGATTTCCACTACTCTTGTCTTCAGCTCTCCAGAATTAAATTTTTAAAAGCTGTATATATACATACATATACAATGGTCTCTGCCTAAGAACCCTCTGTCTAAGAGCCCAGTCCGCCCAAGAACCCGCCTCTCCTGTGAAACAAAATTTTTCCTCTATAATTTACCCCTCTAAGAACCCGCTCTAGGCCTTCCCAAACAAGAAAATCTGTCTAAGAGCCCGCTGTCGGACCAAGATACCTGAGTTCTTATGGTACAATTCCACATCATACTGTCCACTTGAGAGAAACGCACAGTGCTAAATGTGCAGTATAATGGAAACGAGGTGGAGGGAACAGGTAGAACAAAGGAATGGAAATCTGGTTGATCTATGACTGCATAATCAGGACACGTTGTTGACTAACCCGTAACCATTTCTTTGTTTGACGTGGGACAACACTTGTGATTGGTTTTGTGGATAAGGAGGTGTAAGTTTAGCCTCCTGACTGATCAACTGTTTTGCCCCTTCGTCAGTCTGTAAACAGCTGAGTCATTCATGCAAGTATCCGCGGAGCAGCATAGCAATATCATGTTTTCAAGGATACAGTTATGTGAAAACTCAGATGGCGTTTAAGCGCTGGGCAGTATTGATGTAACTATACACTAAAAAGATCAGACATTGCTACATTTAATTATAACACACACAGGGAAGAAAGCTGTACTTATTGGCATAGTAGTGAAGACAAGCTGTGATCAGATGTGTTGCATAACTTTTCAATTCTCCTAAGAACCCATCTGCCTAAGAGCCCGCTTTTTCTGTCTCTCGAGGACTGGGTTCTTAGGCGGAGACCACTGTATTTCATGGGAAAGCAGCCTCAGGCTTGCTGGTTCCCCTACACAAAAAGAGGCTCACGCATTAAAATTGTAGACAGAACCAGGCAGTCAGTAGCTAGGTAAGTCTAGTTAAACAGCACCACAGATTTTAAAAAGAAACTGCTAACAATAAAGAGACATTCTAGTAAAGGGCAGAGTTGAAATTGATTCAAAATATACATGAGCCATGTAAGAAGAAGTGATTAAAGCTATCTTAGTATCAGGAAAAAAAGGCATAGATTATGGACACAGCTTAGAGTTAGCCTTCCCACTGGATATAAAGACACAGCTAGGGCTCAGAATTCCTAGTAAAAATCAAGAAAGAAAAATCACAGTTTTGACTGGAAACTTTTCTTTATTTCACCTTCGTTACATTGTGTCAGCTTTATTCTATTTTTCTACATTCGCTACTTCAACAGTCATGTGTCAATGGAATACCTCTGGTTCAAAAGGCAGACACTGTGTGGGCATAGAGGATAGAATGATTTACTATGGCTGGTAACTGGTATTGGCTTTTCATCGTTACTACAGAGCCATCTTTCCCTCCTGGCCTAATAGAAAATGACCCGATACCCCTTATTAGCTACTTCTACCCTGTCATTATGGATGTTAAATCAAGTTCAAGGCAGATTTCGGTTACCCTGTGTGTAAGACCAACGTTTCACCTCTCAGTCTGTGAATGTTGGAAAGTGGAAGCTTTAGGTGTATTTTTTTTTTTTTCATAGCTGATCTTCTTCGGATTTTGCAATGATAAAATAGCCCTTTATTTAAACTTTCCATTGTGTTGCCTTATCTGGAACTTTCCTGAATAAAATTTATACCTCCCTGTAAAGCTCATGATCTTGACTTTTTAGTGATGGGGTTGTATTCAGAATGTGAGTGAATACATTTCAACAAGGAGACTTAAAACAAAAAGTAGGAAATTGTGCCAAGGACACACACTACGCTGTCCCCCCCCCCTGGTCCAACCAGGCGTGACGGGGTCAAAGTGGCATAGTCAGTCCGGCTAGGGCAGGAAACTAAGTGACCCGCTTTAAGCTGCTGTGTGACGGGCAGTGTTGGAAGTGTCCATCTATAAAGTGCCGAAAAAATTTTTTCGATTCGTCATGGAAGCTGGTTCAATCATAGCAATTTTTCATTTGACACTGTAGTGAAATTAACTTATTTCTGGACATGGGAATATTGTAATAAACTTTGCTCTGTGGAATCAGGTGTAAGTGAACGCAGTATTGTTGACTGGTTCAATTTTTGGCGCGACATCTGCTTGGAAATTTTGGAGGACAAGTCTCAAGACCAGGCGGTTCCCCCTATCGGTGGTGAACGAATCATCGTTGAAATAGACGAGTAAATTCGGTAAAAGAAAATACCACCGTGGAAAACATGTGGATGGATTGTGGGTTTTTGGTGCCTCTAGTTGAACCCCCTCCCCAAATCGACTACTTTTGTTTACGATCGCCAAATCATATGATCCACTATGATCTCATTGATTACTCCGCGGTATGCACTAACCAACCCTGTTTGGTGTCTTTTTGAAGTATTTGCATTCATTTTCGTTCCGTTGATCGACAGCCAGATGAGTACATCCACTATTTTTAACACAAGTCTTAGTGGGACAAAGGTCATGGCCAAGGTTTTGTAGCCGTATTGTTGGCCGTTTAATTATGGAAACCAGGGTATTCCCGATCTTGAAAGTGCGGGAAACCATCCTAACATGCCAGATTGGCCATTATCTGGTCATGTTGCATGACAAATGGGTGGTCAGCTTTTGAAAGGACATTTTACCTATCTGTCCCTTTTCTGACCACCCTTAATTATTGCTAGAAAAACACCATTTATTGCAAATTTTATGCCAATATCCACTGTCATTATAAATTCTAATAATACTACTTCATTAAAATTATTGACACTGCAGTTTCACTC
>JBCAUA010057042.1:0-11443 GCA_038406235.1 Peronia verruculata
GTTGAGGTTGAGGCAGGACTAAGAAGAGGAAACAGAAAAGCCAGTGGTGTGCAGCTATCAATTGTCGCAGATACAACTGGCCAGATCTATCATTTTTCCGATTTCCCTTAGATGTGGAAAGGTGTAAACGCTGAATTATAAACTGTCGTAGAGAAGGACTAAACGCAAAATTACCAAAAAACAGCTCCACATGTCCTATGTTCTGTGTTCCATTCACTTTGAAGACTCCGAGTTCACCACCAACAGAAATAACAGGCATAGACCACTTAGACCCTCTACCTCTCTTCACTCTTCTTCTCTTTCTTGTCTTGAAATAATTTTCAACCTTTTCTTCCTTCTTCTTCATATCTCATCCCCACCCAGATTTTCTTTTTTTTTAAATCTTGTGATGAAATGAATGATTAAATCTGTTTAAATTACTAGCGCACATGTCTTAGTCCTGCCCAACAACAAAATCAAGCCATAATGAATCGCCTAGCAACCATAGCAACCAAAACACAGCGGCTCAGCATACGCGCGGAGATTCTGGCGAGGCGACGCGGGCGGGCGTGGACAAAGGCTTATGAGGAGCTGTCCCCTCTTGGTAATATAGTTCTCTTTGCTACTACTACAAGATCTATTACTACTACTACTACTAGTGCTACTGCTAGATCTGTTACTACTACTACTGTTACCACTACTACTACTACTGTTACCACTACTACTACTACTACTACTGTTACCACTACTACTACTACGACAATAACAACTTGTACTAAAATAGCTTATTTCGCTATGAGAAAGTTTTGAAGCAGCTCAGCTTTCTACACTGGCGTTGTAATGACCCTAGGATAGACTGGCTATCCTCATCCGCTCTTGGAGGAGCCTTTTACGACTGAAGTTACTGGTGGTTGAGAGTTTCATGCTACACCTGCAGGTGGAGACAGCGCAGCTGTGTTTGTCGGATTGTTCTTGCTCTCTTTTCTGGCTTGCCGTCTTTTACCAATTTAACCATCAGCTCTTTTCTCAGTGAGTTACCCATGATTCTTTTTGTCGTTGTTGTTTATTTGTGTGTGTGTCTGTGTATTGTTTGTTTGTGTGTGTGTTTTAATGAATAATTATCAGAAAAAATGATATATCCTAAATGTTCTTGTCAAATTTGGTTGCAAAAATACTCTTCGGAATCCCCTCGTGCCTAGAGTCGCGGCAAATCCACTCGCTTTGAAATGGAAGGTCCAAAACTGTGTGTAGTTTTCACGGAGATGCATCAACAGTTAAATTAGTATTGCCCCATGTTTTGTTCAATGTGGTTGCACTTGTAGATTATACAATCAACAACCAGAGCGTACGATTTATTTTTCCATCTCACTGTGGTCCAGGATGGTAATAAGGAGCTAGAGTACATTTGCCGTTGTAAATTCATAAAAAAATAAACGAACGGAAAGTTGATTACTGACTTGATTACGAGGAGGTTCAGAAGGAGTCAATTGCCTCAAACAGAGTCATTTGTAGGAGTTATTTGATTGTGCTTTCGACAAGTCCGTTTGTGGTAGATGAGATAGATTATTGTAATGACCAACAGAAGGTAGCTGATAGTGCCAGAGACAATGATGAGGATCATACCTAGGCTGTCACGATGACCGCCAAGCTCAGAAATACTGTCTTCATCCTCAATCTCTAGTGTTTCTGTGTCAGTTGTTGGTGTGAGCAGTGTGGTAGGTGTAGCTCTAATGGTTGTTGTCGTTGCTGCTGTTACCTCTGCAGCTCTAAGAGCATTAATGTCATTTTCTCTTCTCACTGGCAACACTTCCGGTACAGAATCTGAAAAGGTGGCAACGGGGCTTGTTGTTGTTGGTGGTGGTGTTGGTGGTGTTGTTGTTATGTTAGGGAGATCAACATTACGACTTTCCAAATCCTTTTGCGCTAACGTGATCCGATAGTTTGTGGTAGTAGCGGTAGGGCGTGATGTTTGTATTGTTCCTGGAGTTGCTGTTGCAAACAACGTAATCTTTTTTTCTGTATTTTGTGTTATCGTGATAATCGGATAATGTCTACTGGTAGCGGTAGGATTTGTTGTTGTTGTTTTTGTTGTTGTTGTTGTTGTTGCCACGGGTGTTGGTGTTGATAGCGACAGGCTAAGATTTCCTACATTGCTGTGTAGATCTGCAGTTAGACTATGTGTGATAGCGGCAGGATGTGATACAGTTGTTGTAGTTGTAAATGGTGCATTGGGATATTCAGTACTGATGGGTATTTCTGTAGTCACAGAGCTTGTACTGTCAGCAGTAGGATTTGTTGTTGTTGTTGTTGTTGTTGTTGTTGTTGTTGCTGCTGCTGCTGTTTTGAGTGACACACTGTGATTTCCTATAGGTTTGGATAACATCGAGGTCAGATAGTATCTAGTGATGGCGGTGGGACCGTCTGGTGGACTCGGTGTGGTTGTTGTTGCAGTTGAAAGCGGTGCATTACGATTTCCAAAACTTACTGTTGTCAACCAGCCTTTGATGGCAGCGGTAGGTCCTAGTGTTGTTGTGCCTCGTGCTTTTGTAGACGACGTTGTGGTTTGGTCAGTAGGACCTGGCCTTGCTGTTCCGGTGTTGACTGTTCCCTTCTGAGCAGTGCTCTGATGTCTGGTAGTTGAAGAACAACCGTCACATGGTTCGATAGGCACGAGCTGAGAGGTCAAGGTTTCGGTCCCAAACTTCCACACAAAGCCTATGCATTCTGAGTTGTTGAAGCGATAAAATGCGTAGCCGTGCACGTTGTTACATGGACGGTCTAAAAGATCACCATGCTGCCTTGTGCACTGTAGAGAGGTAGTGCTGGCATCGTTGACACATTGGAAGATAAAGGAAGGCCAGATGTTTCTCCTGATGGCTGGTTGACCAGCGATGTTTGTCACTGTGAGAGGATCATGCCACGGGTATGTGACGGCCACACTGTACTCGGCATCACATCTCTCAAAGCTTTGATCGGACAAACAGTTCTGAAACCTGAAAAAATGACGATTGAGCGGCTAACACAAACCAAGTATAATACATTTTGATCGGACAGGAAATTATTTATTGAAACCAGCTAAGTAGAGATTGAGAAAAAGGTTGATATTCAAGACAGCTGTATTCAGCATGACATTATTAGCATGGTTGATACGAGGGCATTTCTGAAATCTGAAAAAAAAAAAAGCAATTGTTGAAAGTTGATATTCATAACTGTTGCATAATGTATCACATTTATATATATATATATATATATATATATTTTTTTTTTTTTTTTCAGTCAGAAAATTCTGAAATCTGTTGTTACAGGCTGATATTCACAACCATTATGCTTTTTGTATTAGATTCGTTTTAATGGGGAGGGGAGGGGTGAGGGTGGAGGTAATGACTTTGCTCTTTTACCGACAGGGAGGACTGGGAAGAAAATATGTGAGAAAAGATTTAAAAACAAAAGAGGGAACATGGAAGTCATGGAGGCTACTCTAATACCTGAAACAAACACATTTTAAGGTTGAAGGACTTTTCAACTGCGACTGTTTTCTCTAATAAAAGAAAAATATGTAAATGTCTTTTTCTCAAAATGAGTTTTTCAGCACACAATGTGTGATCTTTATTATTATTATCTTTTTTTTTTTCTGGACTAACTGTCTAGAAAATTTTCATAAAAGAATTTGTTTTATTTTTTAAAAGCAATACAAAGTATTAAACATGAGTGTTTTGGATTTCCTGTAACATTCTAAAACCTTTCGAGAAATTTCTTACATACCGATGAAAAGAAGAAGAAGTAATGGAAAACCAAAAGCTCCAAAAATCTTTTCTGATAATTCTTTTAGAGATATTGAACCGAAAATCATGTACGCAAAATTTCATGATTGATTAAATGTGGAATTTTATTCATTTTAAAGTTCAGCAAAAACCGGCAGGCAAAATCCTAAACCATTTCTCCCCAGTAGTTTCCAGAATGATTAAAGGTCCTTCCTCCCCCCACCCCCCCCCACCCCCTCCCCTTCCCCGTTCTTCCCCGCTCGGGACAGAGATTTTTGGAAACAACCGAGCGAGTTAGAAAGGCTGACATTCAAGACCGTGATAATTAGTATCTACTCTCTCTCAGAACCTAAGGGACAAGCACTAACCAAAGATAGTATTGCAGCAAACACACAGAGAGAATAGGGGACAACTGTTCGTGTTTGGTTTAGAGAGTTGAGTTTTTTTTCATTCTCTGATGATTTTTTGTTTCCTGTCACGGTGTACACAATGACGTCAATAGCTATGACATCACGTAAAGTTTGAAAGTACAGCGGATACAGGTAGGTGCATATTTATGCACATCTGATTATGACATACGTGTTTTTAAGGTCTGCATTATTAAGTTGAAACCGTGTCTAAAATTGTCAAAACTATGCCCAGATTTTGTCCTATCACCCGACAAATACTCCCTGAGTGGAATAAATTTGATCATAGTCTTTACCTTCATATTCATTCCATTCCACAAACTGGCATGAAATAATAACGGAATAAGAAAGTAACATTTATAGACATGTTGGTTGTGCTACTTACTCTTCAAATTTCTCCAGTGAAAACGAAACATTACGCTTGCCCATTGCTGTGCTCTCGTAGAGAACTGAGATGTAAACATTTGGGTAGATCTGAACCACACAACAAGCAAAAAAGTGGAACAAAATTGTCCAGTGTCTTCCTGCCATATTTATCTCTCCTCCACTGACAGGTCATGCAGTCTCCTGAACAAACTGTGGTCAAATCCCAACCGTGTAGACTGTCTCACATCAGCGATATCTGCTCCACTGTCTCCTGTCTTCCTAAACTAATTCTCCAATGTCAGTCATAGAATGTTGAAAACAGAATTGTTCATACGATCTATCTTGTCATTGACAAGAGCTTGTAGATGTTACTGACTTATTTAAATTCTTTCTATTTGCACTTTTAAATTTTATGGACAAGACAAAGCTGTGAGGGAGCCAAAAGTATTATGTTTCTCTCTGTTGAAATTGTCAAAACGCTGTCATCAATCACCAAGCAGTAATAAACTGAGAACGAGAAAAACAAAAACTTAGAAGAAGCTTGATATCATACCACATCTGTGGACAGTGAAGACATGCACACTAACAGTTACCACAAGAAAACTTTCAGTAAGTTGACTGTATTTAAGTTTATCGTGTGTGTAAACCTAGAAGTATGAAGGGGGTCGACCTTTTCGATAGCTCATTGCTATTCTCTTCAAACACCACACATTATAATTACATAAAACGCATTATATGTCACTTTAATCATAGGATAACTTTCATCGAAGCACCAAACATGTGACAGAGTCACTTTAGCACAAATTTGACACTTTTGGGATTAAAAAATGGATTTGTGCAGGGCACTGAGGTGCCGGAATGATTAATCCTCACATCTTCAATCACCTACAGTTGATGCAGCAAAGGCAGAGATTGGAGGAAAACAATGATTAACCAGCGACATCCCTCCTCTGCTGAAATATCGAGCACTATTACGCTAGCCTTGCCTACAGTCATTGCTAATCATATCTAACAGTCTATTGGCCAACCACTCGACCTGCCTCTCTCAGACATCGCATCTTCTGATGTCGAGTTATCAACAGATGATGGGCGGGAACACAAACATTGGCCTATAGGAATGTTAAGTAGATTGGCCATATCAAGATAACACATCCCGTACGTGTTTTACAAAAGCCAGGTACAAAAAGTGAGGTGTCACCGAACCATACAAAGTCCTTTCTAGGAAGAATTTTAGCAGAAACGTCGAGTCATCAGCAGTGGACTTTGCCAACTCGCCAAATAACTTTCACTTTCCAGTCAAAAACGCCTTAACAAAAAAGGGAAAACATTTCACTTCAATTAACCCTTTTCTATTTGACGTATATCAGTCAGAAAATGTCTCCAAATTGTATTACTCTAGGCCAAAACCACCATCACATCTTGAATGAGTTTAACTTCCCGACAAAAAAAATATTACTTCCCTTTGCTGTGTGTGATGGCTGTGAGCTGGTATAACTAAGGAATTCTTTGGATATAAAACTTGTGATAGCAAATAGTTGTTTTAAACAAAAAAAAAAAAAAAAGAAAAAGTCAACTTTCATTACATTGTAAAATGTTCAGAAATATGCCTTGCGGATGATGCCATTTTTTTTTAAAAAAAATTTTATTTATTTATTTATTTTAAAGTAAAAGTAAATGTGAACGTATAAAACTGAGGCTGGTCAACCTAAACCCGTGCAGTGCAAGACAGTGAGCCTTGAATTGATTAGTTTTGTTTTCAATGCTCCCCAAACATGAGAAAGAGACTGGACAGTCGAAGCGTTTTCCTCTCACGATTAAACTCTTTGAGTGACACCGTGAGCACGGAATTTACTGCATGGATGCAGGAGTCGCACTGATAGCTTTGCCCACGTCCTTCTGTACATTTCTCAGGAAATTTGTTCCAACAGTCTCCTGGATGGAATACGGGACTATGTCTGGGTGAGAAATAAATTTCGCGTAGTTATTCGAGCAATTTGCTTTCTGGAAATTCTAGCCCCCACATAAGGCATGTTTGCAGCTTTTATAAACCCTATAGCTTGAGAGTTGAAAGGGAACGAGATAGAAGCCACAGAGAGAGAGAGAGAGAGAGAGAGAGAGAGAAAGAGAGAAAGAGAGAGAGAGTAGCAGTGAGAGAGACAGACAGGCAGTAGCCAGAAGCTCTAAGAATAAACAGGACTCAGTGAACCTAGTGTGGCTCTCGAGCAGACCTAGGGAATGGCTACTTAGAAATGTGTAAGAATATTAGTCAGAATACAGGGATTTTTCGGTCAGTTAATATGAAGCAATTATCCGTATAATGTGATTCCGACCACTTTTGAATGACCACATTTAGATCTGTATCTGCAATAAAAGGAATCATATAAGACAGATCCTTATCTGTGTTGGCCTTCGTACCACTCAAGGAGAGACAGAGGTGTGAACTGAAGTGGGCAGAACGAAGATAGTTCCAGTTACACAGATTTGTGCGGTATATAGTGGTAATTGGTGCCCTCAGTCTACAACATCACCGCCACCACCACTGACAACCTCTTACTTCCTTCCTCCTCTACACCTTCTTCCTCCACCCCGTGAGAGCCTACAGAAATGTTTGTTTGTTTGTACTTTGTATCCCTGATAAAATAAAGTTATTTCACTGAGTGAAAAAAATGCTTCATCGATAAAGAATTTTTGATTGCTGGGTTTCAAGAAATCATGCGATGGCCTTTTGTCTATTAATTTTCTTCTTTCTTTCCTTCTTTTTTCATTGTTATCATAATTTATTCACACATTTAACATAAATAATATCATGGAACAATTTATTCTTCTTAATATCTTTTGTTCATTGGATAGTGGGATAAATAAATTATTGCATGAAAAATACCGTATGGCAGATTAAAAAGTGCAAGGAACACAGGCTCAGAACTCGTACAAATGAACAGCCAATGACCCCATAAATGAGTGAATGATTTTATTAGTTTCACTGTAGATACAGAAACTAACTTGTAAAATACCCGGCTGGGATAGATAAGTCACTAATCAACCGAGGACCCTTAAATGAAGTGTAGTGGCGTATGTTCTGAGGTATCTTATTATTATTATTATTATTTTAATTTTTTTTTTTTTTTAGTTTTCGGAGGTCACGTGTTTTGCCTTTTTGCTCGGGTTTAGAGTTTTCTAATTGCATCATAATTTTCATTTTGACAGTGCATCACTTTTTGTTTTTAAATTTTCTTTTATACGGAACTTTCTCGATTTTATCTCAAAATTTCTGCTATGAAACATTTCTTTCTAAACACTTCAAATTGTCCATTTTGGAAAGAAGAGGTTTCAAATTCAGATAAGGTGGAAAGTTAAAACATTAGCTCGGGCCATCAAGATAAGAAAAGTTACTGGAGATAGCAAATACCGAGTAGGACTTGTCAGACATACTTGCAGGAGATTGATGAATAAAATTGTTTATTTGGAAGTGGTTGGATTTTGTGAAGATGTGGTGATAAGTTGATCATTTGTTTCAATATTGATCACCAAACCAAAGTGATGTTTCAGTCACTTCGGCTTCTGCTGCCATTTGGGTAGCTGCTGTAACAGGCGGACCAGTAACGCATGAGTGGGAGAACAGCTTGCTAAAAATTGGCCAGATATTGAGAAAAAGAGACAAATGCTTTGATTTTTGTTCTTTGAATGTGTCAGTCATTTAGAAAAGCTGATACAGTAGGCGGTACAGTGTTTGTCTTTTGTATATCAGCAGTTGATCCAGTGGTCAGAGGAAGACATTGCTAAATCTTACCCTCAAATCCACCCTCCCCCTCCCCCCTCCTTTCCACTTCCTCCTCACTCCTCTCTCCGAATCGTTTTCCGTCTTCCTCTTTCTGGATGAAACACTGGAGTTTATCGTCACTACCTCGGACGGATTATCTGTGAGTGACGACTGTGGTGATAGAAGGGATGAGACAAATGCCTCACGAGTAGGATCGAAATCACTTGTTGTGAGATAAAGATTGAGTGTCTCAACTGTGTGAAAGTACTGCTGGACATGTTAGATAACAGCTCGGGACTTGTCAAACAACGATCTATTTATTCAAACTGCATCTTTCCATCAGTCGGCCTCAGTGGTATATGGCATACGTTTATCGTAATCAGCGGGGCCTTTTGATTTGCGAGCCAGAGATTATTACCCTGTGCTCGCCAGGACAGACAGATATCCTGAACAATGTACAGGGAGAAAGAAAAAGAGATACAAATATGCGATTTGGAAAAGAACTTCTCAACCAGAGAACTAGATCTGAGACATGTTAAGGAGCTGGTGCTTTCTATAGCCCAAGACCGACAGTGGTAATTATTATTTCTACACCATTAGCACGGTCTTTGACAGTTTCTGTCCACGGGATAGGAGACATCCTTTTTTTCTTCAATTTCCTCCAAACTTATTTAAGTCAATCCACATTGCAATACCCACCTCAAATTTGCCAATGTGTATGTGTGTGTGAGCATACCTAATATGTACGTATGTACGAGTATGTTTGTTTGTGTTGCAGTAAAACAACATATCAGCACGATTACGGAAATATTTGTGTCAAACAGACATCAAGAAGTAGAGAGGACAGAAAGCGGGACAGAAGACAGGAACAGGGAGAGAGACAAGAATGTCCCGACGATGGCATTCCATGGCAAACCGCCCACCTTTGGCGGGCTTTCACCGCCTGCAGGTAGGAGTAAGAACCTACGTCGAGCCCCGTCGAGAGCGTTTGTATGTACATATGTATGTATCTATGTATGTATCTATGAATGTATGTATGTATGTATGTATGTATGTATGTATGTATGTATGTATGTATGTATGTATGTATGTATGTATGTATCTATGTATGTATGTATCTATGTATGTATGTATGTATGATTGTCTGTCTGTTCGTCTGTCTGTCTATCTCTCTCTCTTACTCCTCATGTTTTAGGAGGGGGAGGGGGGTGTATCCTTTTCCCTTGGTTTTAAACTTGGGTACGCAGGATATTTATGTCTATGTGTTGAGAAGTTATAGTGCAGATACCTTTGGAAACATAAGGATGTGGATGGCTCCATGTGCACGTAAGAACAGATTGTGTATCCCTGTTTAGTATGTATAAACTGCCTGATAGAGAGTAAAAGGTAAGACACACCGATGCGTTTCTGTGGAATATCCCCAGTTTGATGTCCAGAGCTTGGTCTGATGAATGGACCAGACTGCTTAAGGAGATGAGTCAGACCTGGACAATCTAGCACCTCTCGCTTCAAGCCTTTTAGACCCTCATCATCACTGGGATTGGCCTTGACCCCAGGCTTCCAATGAATTGTAAAGTCTAGCATTTACTCCCCACCCCCACCCCAAAAGAAGTACAAATGGGGTAAGTAAGACATTGAATGAATCAAGAGGTGAGCAGAACCAAGAACTCCCCCCCCTCCCCCCCAGTCCCCTTTTTTCCGGCCCGCTTCTTTAACCTTCTATCGCCTTGCCTTTCTTTTTTACTTGTATATAGGTTTAATTTTTGTTTCGGAATCTACTTTTCCTTGTAATCATCAGTACCATCCCTGTTTTCCAGAAATGCCTCATTCAAGCCTGTCAAATTGTTTCTAAATAATTGCAAATATCAACAACAACAAATACAACAACAAATACAACAAAAACAACAAAATATGTATAATTATCAGTAAAGCGAGGAAAAGATTTCCGGAAAAACTTGTCCAATCAGTTTTTTTTTGTTGTTGTTGTTGTTGTTGTTTTTTCAACACGGTGCTCTTGGATAAAAGAAGTTATATCAAAATGGCTATCTTCTGCAGTGCAGTCTTGTGATTGTCCCTGTGTAAGACTTTGATATTAATTTCTTTCGTCGCCACATTAATTATGAATGGCGTGCACAAGAGGTAGACACAAAACATTACCAGGAAGTAAAAAACATTTGAGCTCATGAAAAGTAAAATATCCCTTAAGTAAAGTAAAAAGTAAAGTAAAAAGTACCATCCCTTGACCCCCCCCAAGAGGGAAAACTGGCTTGGCCATTTCAGACCCCGTCTCGGCAGTGCAGCGCAACTGTACTTCTCCCGATATACATCAGGTACCCATTTTACAGATGGGTGGGCTGAGGAAAATTGTGTGTTAAGTATATTTCCTAAGGATACAACATGCAAGGGTTGCGATTCGAACCACCGACCTCAGAACTGAAAAAAACGCCTCGCCAAAAGCTGAAAAACAAAAATTAATTCCTCCATCGCAGAATGTCTCAACATGATTGTAAAGATGTATTTCATAATAATGAAAAACCATAAAAGACATTTTCCCACTTTTTTTTTCCATAATGCTAGTGAGTAGTGAGCAATGCTGTTGCTCACACTAAAAGCTAACTCAAATTCAAAGGTGGGAAAAAAAACGTTTCTTTAATGTTGTTGATTCTCTTACCTTTGGTATTACTATAAATTAGTTCACTGCTTGTACCTCGTTATTATTGTTGTTGCTGCTGTGGGTGCCTTTCCTTATTGCAGACATACATACTAGAGGGTATTGCAGAGGGAGGGTTTGGGGTGGAAGAATTGTCGTTAATTATCACTATATGTCTTTTGTGTTATCACTCACGTCAATGACGAACACCCTGTGCGGATCGTTTTAGGTTTACGCACTCGGAGCATTCTTAATCTCTCTCTCTCTCTCTTTCTCTTTCTCATTTTCTCTCTATTATTTTGCCTTTCTCCGTCATTGATTCTACTTTTCCTTCAACCTATTCACCTCTGTCTTTAAGAAAGAAAAGAGATAAAGAAAGAAAGAAAGAAAGAAAGAAACAAACAAACAAACAAACAAACAAACAAAGCTAGTCCGCCCTTTCTTCAGTAATATCCTACACATACCTACACTCTCCCTTCTTTCTTCTTCTGTCTCCAATACATTCACCCACAGGGGTGGGAGG
>JBCAUA010057053.1:0-11443 GCA_038406235.1 Peronia verruculata
AGCATGTCTCGAGTCTTTCTGTATACCATGTTATATGTACTTATGTTATTGCACTTGTTTGTTTTCAGGCATATTTCATGTGTGGCTGCTAAACATTTTAGTTCTGTAAACGCTTCGAGCCCTGCGGGGGTGAAGCGTTATATAAATGCCCTTTATTATTATTATTATTATTATTATTTAATGACTTTTAAACAAATCTGATTTCATTATCAGAAGATTCTTCGTCGAAACTGAGAATAAGTGAATTTATCATTCATCATGCCAAAATGGTGAATATCAGTTTTTGCATTTCGCCCCTTCAAATGATAAAGACCTATGATGGTACATAACACGTACTTGCATATACATAAGCGATATGTTACATATTTGCAGAGAAGTTGCTTTTGTAATATATTAATCTTACGATCCATTGAAAAGCAACGAGAAGGAGAACAAAAAAGAAAAAATGCCCATGAAGGATGAAATATATTATATAAAATGTGGTCATGATTTCAAACACAGTGGCACTGAAGATAATGCAGAATGCCATCATAATATTATAAATGTACATGCATTCATCTTTATGTCTAATTATAAGGCAGTCGACGACACTTGAATTAAAGTCGCTTGAATTGATCTTCGGGCTCAGTTGCTTTTTTTCTTTGGAACATGCACACCCAAGAGAAATAAATATATGTATAGTTCGAAAAGGAGTTCGAAAATGTCACCAATAGAAACAAGCTTTTCTAACATTAGAATTTAAAGCTGTATTAGCGTGGGGTTTTCCCCCTGAGTATAGTGAATGCCATATCTTCGACATCTTGCTATGGCAAAATAGTGTCTCTGTGTCATAATAAAGTGTACTTGAGTTGATTTCTTTGTCTGTAAAGGAAAATAATAAAAGAGCAATCTTTTTGTGTTACTGGCGGTTGGAAAATCATTTCTGTTTGTTACTTTTTTTTCAGTTTTTAACAGCGACTGCAGAATCCCAACTGCCAATTGTTTGGTAGATCCGTGTAGAGTAACCAGTTGTCCAGCCGTCCCAACAGCCGTCTGTGTGCCCAACTACTGTGGCAGCTGCTCTGCAGATTTCTATGCTTTTGGCTTTTACATACCTCCATATCAGTGCCAGTCTCCTGCCATCTTCTACAAGCGCCCACGCCTGATCTTCCCAAGAATAATAAGACAATTTCCTTACTTTCCCTATCATCCGTTCTGAAGTTTAAAAAACAAAAAAAAAATGTGCAGGGACTTGGAATGTCATTTTTAATATTTCATTTGATATGTGTGTCCATACGATTTATTTCATGGACTCAGTTACTTGTACTTTTTTTTTTTTTTATACATGCCTGAATGTATGGAAGGACACTTTCATTTCAAAGACCAAATATCGAATGTTGTGAGAATTGATATGTTTGTTTGCCTTGTATATTTCTGAAATAGAATAAATCAACGGTGTGGAACAATGTACATTGTTCGTCCTCTCAATTAATCATAATTTAGCTTCTCATTCTGATTCTATATTGCTTATTCTTGTCAGATAAGAGGAATGGAAAGAGTACATAAAATATGAGGCGCAGTCTCTTCGTTCGTCAAGCGTTTAGGCCTTTCAGCCACCTTTTGAAGACTGCCTCGACCGACTGTTCATGTCGGTTTTGACAAGGGTTGTTAATTGCCAGTCCGATAATACTTGTCCACCCATGTCCTGAGGAACAACAATAAAACATAATTATGGCTAGAAGGTTAAAATTGGGCTTGAGGCCTTTTATTGAATTTAGCTTTGTGTTTGTGTGTGTGTGTGTTTTTTTTTTTTTTTTGAGATAGTCCACCTTCCCCTCTATGAGCAGAAAAAAGGACCCTTGACCACGCAGGGAGCGGCTACAGGAGAATGGCTTTTCTCCCAACCGCTGAGTGCTTCATGGATCAGGCAGACAATACATTCAGTCCAGACAGGACTCGGCGTAATGGAGGGCCTTACAGGAATAGTTTTATGCCCAGTGTCATAATAACATAGTTGGGCAGCCTCGTTAATACACTGTGTACGTTAACTAATAAATCACCAAAAAATCCACTGGATCTAAATACAGTAAACCACTAATGAAGCAAAGTCCCTTAGGTCTAAATATCATTTGGCTTCCTAAACAACATCACAGAGAAAGAATGACGAAATATGAGTCTGTAAGACAACCATTATTTAATGGTCCTCAGCATCATAGTGCTTATGACGGTTCAGTATTGTGTGGATTCTGGGGCTATCAAAATTCGACTCTAATTGTTGCCGCCAGGTTGTTTTAAAAAATCCCATCAACATTATTGAGCCTGAAAAAGTAAGTGTGGCCCTGTCTAGCTGCCTTCGAAGTGCTTAAGGTCAGCACACTCACAAAGTAAAATACATGTGTAACATAATTTGATTGTCAACTGACATGTTGTCATTTTAAAATGTTAACTACAGTAATTTCTTTGTTAACCTATCCGGTGGTGAAGTCATATTACGATGGCTCTATCTGAATTCACCGGACAGTTATAAATCGAACTGTTAAAGTTTACACTGGTGAACAGGGCCATGTTCTCATACAGGGGGGGGGGGGAGGAAAAAAACTGAATTTAGAACGTTCTGTACAGCTACATATTAAGAAAAAGTTTTCTGGTATTCATTCCCTGTATTTCCCACATATTAGATAGATTGGTCCATCTATCACTCACAAACAGAACAGTGTCCTCTTCCCTCCAACATACCAGTAAGACTATCACTCAGGGACATCACTCAGACGTCGCATGTACAAGTCGGTGATAGTTGAAGAGGACAAGACTTTTTGCACTGAGCAGAGGTGACACAGCAAGGTAAGGGCGGGAAAAGTTGCCGAAATTGGGAAGGCCGACAGAATATTATTGACATTGATTTCCGCCTACTCAGAAGTTCAAACAACTTATAGTATAAACGACCAGATAGCCATATGTTTAGACACTCAGACTATGAAACAGAGCACTTACGAATAGCGATATTCGTTTTTCACATTATTAAAAGTTGTCTGACTCTGACTTTAATTTTTAAGTAACTTCTCTTTTTGTAATGTGTCCTCTCAGCTAGAATATGCTTTCATTTATTAGTAACTGAGGTTTCAGAGTTGTTTAAGATATTAACACAATCCACAAAGAGGACATAAGCTATAGGTCTCGAACAAATGTTTAAATTACATATTTTTCCTCAGGAACTTTGTTCGTCATGGATGGATTTCTTTGAAATTTAATGACAGATCTAATGCTGCAAAAACATTTTTTTTTTAAAGAAAATAATAATAATAATAATATGATTGAGTTTTGAGATATGAGTTTTTCAGCAGAAAATTATCGATTTTACTTTAATCATTTTGCAGCATCAGGAAAAACAGTGCTACATAATTTAGCCCTAAGACAGATGTTTGTGTAGATTTTGTATGCAGCAGTAGAGAAACAAGCAGGGTAGTCGGACACCGAGCTCTGTTAAATAAAATTATTTTTATAACCTTTAAAAAACAACTGTTTTCTCCTATAAAGGAGGTTTTCAAATTTACTTAATTTCTATCATGCGTCGTTCACAATTTGACACACGATACAAACAAAATTTTCACTTTTTTATAATTATTATTGCTTCCGTTGGACGTCTGTTTTCTCACTGGTGCAATATTCTAGATTATTATATGAATGAAGAAGCAGTGGAATAGCTGGAGCAATGTCCTACTGAAATGTTTCAAATACTGAGTTAACAGAAACATATGTTATGTTAATGAAGTGAAACGTGCCCAGTTTGACATCGATGAGTTCGTGAGTTGTGCTGTGTGTTCAGTTCAAGCATTGTGTGTTTCGGGGGAAAGTGGCATGACCTGTGGTAGAGGACCATGAAATTACGTGCGTTGTAGATAAGGCTCTTCTTCTTTTATGTATTTTTCAACAACTTCTATAGCAAATCATTTTAGGGACAGCTGTATGTTTTGTTTGTTCACTGTATGGTGCTGCAACCTAACACTATTATTCTAGTTATAATTATGAGATCCAGATTTTTTGGTGTTCTGGGATGTCTTTCTCCAGCGATTTTATTATCCCCTCTCACCTCACTCAGATTAACCGTCCTTCATTAACATCATGAATATAAAACCACAGGATGATTCGTTTGCTTGTTAAAATTATTAATTGGTCCGTTACATTTTTTTTTTTATCTCTTGCCTTTCTATCCCTGTCAGCGTAAATCGGTCAGGAAAGGTCTAAACTTGAGAGCAACCCAAGATACAGACAGGAGAAATCGACAAGGGGGGTTTCGTATTTCCTCATTAACCAAACTTGAATGGTTCATCCTTGAGCGAAAAAAGGCGATTCCCCACTATATAACACAGTGGTGTCTGTGAGATTTAATGCATGGTTTGTTTGAGTTATATCAGCACAGATGAAAAATGCTATTAAAAAAAAAAAAAAGACATTCCTATTAATATCCCATATGCCAATACAATCTGTTTAATTCACTAACAGTGTCATTCAAATTACCAATTCTCTGATCAGTTCCTTACGAATATTTGAATGAACAGATTTTAGGAATCAGGCAGAGACAAACATTCTTCGTCCTTTATTTATTACAGCTTACGTGCAGCACAAAAAGATCTCCTGTGTTAAATTTCATTTGAATCAATAAAAATCAACAATTACAGTTAGAAAGGTGCACCTGAACACTTTACTTTATTCATATATTCATTCACGCTCTGTCCCATCCACCATCTGTCCATCCATCGATTCAATTCTTAGCCCATCCAGCCACAGCCACCATATATCATCCATGTGTCCATCCATCAATTCCATTATTAACTCATTCAATCATACATTTATCCATCCACACATCTTTTTCCATCCATCCATTCAACTCTTCTCATTCATATATCCATCTATCCATCCATCTTTATCCATCCATCCATTATCCATCTGTCCACCCATTAATCTCTCCACTCATTCACTCATACATTAATCTGTCCACCCATTCATTCAAACCTCCGTCCATCCTTCCATCCATCCATCCATCCATCCACCCATCCATCCATCCATCCATCCATCCATCCATCTATCCCTCCTTCCATCCATCCATCCATCCATTAATCTGTCCACCTATCCATTCAACCCATAGTTCATCCACCCATCCAGCCATCCATCTATCCATTATCCATTATCCGTCTACGTTATCAAGCCATCCACCATTCATGCATCCATCCATTAATCTCTCCACTCATTTATGCATCCATTTATGTCCACTCATCCATTCAACCCTCTGCCCATCCATCCATCCAGCCATCCATTCTTCTATCCATCGTCCCATCCATCCATCCATCCATCCTTCCGTCCATCCATCCATCAATCCTTAGCCCGTCCATCTATCCGTCCATCCAACCCTCCATCCGTCCATCCACCCATCCATCCATCCATCATGCCAGTCAGCCAGCAATAAATCCAGCCATTCATCCACTCGGCAATTCTATCCCTCACTCAACTAGCCACTCATCCAGTTAATGTTTAATTCACGGGGTTTACTTAATCATGAGCAAGTTGCACTGATCTTTTAAAAAAAAAAAAACAGCTGACAGCTACTGCATTTGAAAAGGGAGTGAGCACTTCTTGTAACATAATCTTTCGCTCTCGTTTCCGTGTGTCTCTTGCCAGTGAAAGCAACAACCTAGGGTGACAGTTCAGACACTGTGGCACTAAGCTGTTCGGAAATAAAGACCGTTCCATTCAGCCTTAGTACTTGCCTGTCACCTTAAATACTGGCCCAGTTCACTCACATAAGAGTTGTATGGGCCCTCTCACAGCTGGGCTCTCCCAGTTATTACAAAGAATCATCCAGTTATGTGCCAGGGGGCGTCTATTTTGCTCCATTAACAACTCTCACTTTCTTTCAGATCTTCTGGGGATATTTCTTTACGCAATCGTAAACACAAGTACCTCTCATTTGTCACGGACCAACTTGTTTAAATTTGCTCTGTCACTTGAACTAACTTTTTCTTTCTCAGACGGTAACGAGAGACCGAATTGCTGATTACTTAATTAAACTGGGGAACCTTTTTACCTTGCACGAAGGATGGGCAATTGAAGGAACCCAGGCAATCTCAAAGAATTAAAAATAAGGATTATATTGTTGATCTACTTCAAAATGAATGAACTGAGGTAAGGATGGAAAATAATAGTCCAAATTTCACTGAAACTAATAAAAAAAAAAAAAAATGCTGCATATCGGCCTTCTCTCTCTTTCTCTCTCTCTCTCCCTTACTCTCTTCTTTTTTTTCTTTTGTTGTCTTTTCATTTGATTTGTTTTGTTTAGTTTGTTTATTTGCCCTATCCTGTCTTTGTCTATCAATTTATATGTATGTATGTATATAATAATATGAATATGTATGTATATGTATATGTATGTATGTATGTATGTATGTATGTATGTATGTATGTATGTATGTATGTATGTATGTATGTATGTATGTGTATGTGTGTGTGTGTGTGTTAGATATAGATTGATAGATATATTAGATGTAGATAAATATATATATAGAGAGAGATTTTTTTTATGGCTGCCATACCTTCAGACCGTGGGAATCACAGTCATGGGCCATGTCGATGTCAAAATCTGTGAGAGTGAAGGCGATGTACATGCCATAACTGACTGTAAGGGTCCAGGTACACTCCAGCTGGCTGGGGTATGGTGAGGGATATTGTGGACTTGTAATAGTGCCAGAGTTGTCGGTGAGATCACCACCACAGCCTGTAGGAAAAAAGTGTGAAAAATTAAAATGCTCAAACTAAAAGTGGCCACAAATGGTGGCAAACTAGAACAAGCAGATAATTATTATATCAGAACACACAGGAAATATGGGAAGTTTGATCCAACTCAACATTCACAAACATCAGCAAAACATTAGATTTTACTACTGGATACGACTGTGTCGATAGCATAGCTATCCCACACTATAGTGTTGACCATTTAATTGTTTGAAACTGATATCTGTGCAAACTACACTATGTGTTTAGTTATCAACATAATATAAAATCAGTGGAGCAACATTAATGTGTAAATGTCTCCTATCACCAGCAGCCAAAAGCCAAACATGAATCATTCGCTGGCCATGTCTGTAAAGGCTACGATCTATTCAGTACAAATACATGTATATCAGTTTGTGTTGTCCTACCATTAATAGCCCATTCCAGCCGGAAGCCACCAAAAGTGACTGATGAATCCGTGCGAAAATTGATCCAGAGATCTTTGCCAGTGGAATTGAATGGTTCAGGTACCTCTGAGCCACACAATCTCTTCAGCTGAGGTGAGGAAGCACTGTCCCCATCTCTGAACTACAAAGAGAGAATGGACACTGACTTTTAAGAACAAAAAAAAAAGTCTCGGTGTACTTCTTTTTCTTTTCTTTTTTTTTTTAAGCGTGTTTGCTCTGCCAACAGTTCCACTACAATTGCAATGTGTTGTTTTCCCTTGGGCATTATCACTTATAGTTGTTCAGCTATTTTCACCACCTATAAAATTCTATGTCTCACCTCTGTCGCCCTCTCTTTATTTTATGATTCTGAAGGGGTGTTTAATCATTTAAAAATCACATCAGGTCAAAATATTCTTGCTCCTGAGGAAATAGACACTAAATGGTCAACTCTGTACAACATTCATGTTGCCTAGATGATTGATCTCTCCAGATTTACTTGTGAAAGAATCAGGGAATTCTTGTTTAAATAAATCATTGATTTCTGATATAAATCAGGGATTTTACAAAGAAGAATTCCCTGCTAAAACCTGTCTTGCAGCATTCAATAAAAAAATATATGCACACAGCAGATATTTACACATATTGTCAAATGCACTTTCTAGAAAAGCTAAAATCAAGGAAATAAATATAGAGAAAAAAATTCATTTGCAGTTAATTCCTTGATCTACTCAATGGCTTGATGAAAGTAAACTCCACAGAATATTCTAGTCTAGCTCAAGAGCTATATATTATTTACAGTAGATCTTGCTCTTCTTAGCCAGTGGAGGAACCACAGACATGAATGGTTCATCAATATATGACACTGAAAGTAAAGTGCGACGTGAAGAGAACCCAAGGTAGAATTAATGGTAAAACACAGCATGATCGGTATCTATAATTTAATCTAGGATACGGCATAACATTAGCAAAATCTTTTTCTTCTCTTTATGTTTCTATCTTAATTTCCCCCCCCCCCCCCCATTCCTTGTCAACCTATTTGTTGGGTGGACACTGGGCCAATTACACAGACTGGGACTGCACTCCTCCCCCTGCCCCCTCCCCACAAGTGAGAAAATCACAGATATACTAGTGTAGTAGATCCTGCACGAAGGGAAAACTTCCGGTCCAACATTGAACAGAGTGCTGACACTACCTGTGTGGGACCCAACATCACTATGGAAGTATGCGCATATAGCAAAAAAAAAAAAATATACCCAAAACATGTGGTGGGGAGAAAATTATGGCTAGAGTCTTCGCTGTGAGTGACAGACTTAAAACATTTAGAGCCTATTCAACCTCAATGTCCTTCCTATAAAAAATGTAGTATTTTTATGGGAAAATAAATAAATGGCAATACTAACACTTGATAAGAAAAGGAGACTAGAGGAAGGACATCTGAAATGTACCACACATTACACCTGAAGGTAATCAGTGAGTTAGTCAAAAGTGCAAGTTTAAAACAAAAGAGATAAAGAGAAAACAGAAAGAAGATGACACATGTTTGAGTTGTGAATGTGTGAGTAGAAAACAAATACATGGTGCTCCTGTAAAAATGTGTACAAAGGAAGAAAAATGATGTACCTAGACATAGTTCAACATTGAGAAACAAGCATTAAGAAACAAGATCTCATTTACTTCTGGTGTTAAATGTAGTAGATGTAAATGCTTATGCACACACTCCCTCGTACAACCTTAGACACTACAAAAATGTGATGAGACAGCGAAGGACTTTAGATCATTGTAGTAGTACATTGTTGTTTAAGTTTTAGTTTAGTTACAATCATTTTATTATCAGTGGATGGTAGGCTCTCTGGGTCGAAGTTCTGCTGTAATATATCCTGAAGAATGTACAACTGCTTCAGCCTTCAAGCAAATTCTGTCTCTTTAATTATCACCCTTTTTGTTTTTTTCTTTTGTCCCTACACATTTACAACTCAAATAAATTGACTTTCTTCTGTTTCTTGTTTACCTCTTTTGTTTTAAATCATCAATGATTTCAATGCTTACTTCATTGCATTCGTTCTTTCTACTGACTCACTGATTACCATCAGGCCTAATAAGAAGTAAATTTCAGAGGGCCTTCCTCTGATCTCCTTTTCATGTTAACCATTATTGTTACGATTAATTTTATTTTTTTGTTCATTTATTTTCCAGTAATTAAATAAAAAACACTACTCATATTTTTCTGAGGGCATCTGGGCTGAATAGGTTCTAAATGTTTCAAGTGTGTCACTCATAGTGAGGAATTTTAGTCCTAAATTTCCTACCTGACCTATGTTTTTAATCTCTCTCTTTTTTTTTTTTTACTTTGCTATGTGAGTTTTTCTTTCCAGAGTACACTCGGTTCTCATAGGTCAGCTATGGGAGTGCAGTACTACTGGAGAAATGGTGGCCAACAGCAAAATCGAAGGGTGCAATAAGTCGTCAGTGCTTGACAGGGGAGACATTCGAAACTCAAAGCAACACTGATGATCACTGGCCATTCCAAATGGCCACAACATTGCAGAAATGCCAATTACTCTGGGTTGGGGAATCGCATCGTAAGCCTAATCATAGCAAGGGTACTGCAAAATTTGGTTGACTGAGATAACAAACGCAATGCCTGATCAAAAGCATTTATCTGGAGTATGTTCTGGATTTCACATCTATGACTAGGCAAAACTTTCGTAGTTTTGCTAATTCGGATTCCGTGTTTTGGGGTTTTTTTTTGCTGTTTTTTTTTTTTTTTTTGTGATGATTATTATTATTATTAAATTAATCAGAGATCTGGCACTATAAGCACTGTTCCGGAAGCCCGAGATTTCACTTAAAATCTCGGAAAATCACATTTTTTTGTGAGAGTGTTTTCTCACCCTTGTGTATTGCTGCTGCGGATGAAGAGGAACACTTGACTGAACAACAAAACTGACGGTTTCTAATTTTCTTTATGCTTGTTTCTTTATTTCTTTTGTTTGCTTCAATTTGATTTTATCAATTACAATAACGGACATAGGAAAGAATCTCACTCTGTAGAACTTCAGATAAAACAGTTAAAAAATGATGCCAGTTCATTCATTCATTCATTCAAACATCTATTCAGTTGGTCGAGCATTACTTATTCATTATAATCCTTCCGCCCTTGAATTACTCATAAATTAACTTATGTCAGTCTTCCCAAATCCATACAAAATTAGATGACATCAAAGGGGACCTTGTTATTACCTACCACAAGTCTGTCAAAATAACAGGATCTATGACGTTCCAAATGGAAATCAACGAAAGAAATGCTGACTGTGCTTCCCAGAGGTCCCTTGATGATCCAGATGCAGTTTGTGTAGTCAACATAGTCATTTGGGAAATTAGGACTTTCTATGACACCATAGTTTCCAGTGAGATTATGACTGCAAACTGAAACGGAGGGCGAAAAGAAAAAACAAACTAGAGAATCTGGTCACTGAACCCGACAGAAACACAACTTTTTGTGTTCAATTTAGAATAAGATTCTTTTCCTTTCTATTTTGTAAAAGCCTTACCCCTTCAGCTATTGGTTGAATTCAAATGTATGTTTACGGACTTGAATTCGTTACGCCTTGCCTCTTCCCGCATTAAATTGAACTCCTACATACTTTTTTAAGTATACAGTTTTTATCTTTTATCATCAAAATACTTACTTAAACCCCACAATGTCCATTAGTCGGATGGTATCTCTATAGAAAAAAGAAAAAGATATTCCACAAATAGATGGACTCATAGACAGACAGATGACAGACAGGTAGATTAGCAGACACAGACAGACAGACAGAAAGACAGACAGAGACAGCCAGAGCGACAGATAAATAAATAGACAGACAGACTCATCGGTGAATAGACAAAAAGATAGATAGACAGAACCATGAACAGACAAAGTGGCCAGGAGTGGGAATGCAAACAGGAAGAATGGCTACATTAGATGAGTAAGCAGAAAGTAATACCAGAGTCATAGTTGAGCCGGAATCTCCTATTTCCCGAATAGTAGTTACTCTGTAGCTGGATCCATACCCTGTTAGAGGAGGACACAAATGGAGCTGGCATGCTACTGTTGACTCTGGCCAGTATATGGCCGTGTTGTCCACCATCACGAATCTGGGGGCAAAAGAACGAAAGTTAAAGGAGAGCAGTCCTGAGATTTAGCAAGCCAGGCTAAGCAGCCAGCCGGGCTCCTAACCTGGGAAGTTCAGGTTGCCAGAAAATGTTTC
>JBCAUA010057064.1:0-11443 GCA_038406235.1 Peronia verruculata
CTGCCACTGAACTTCACCCGACCAGAGGTAAGAAAAATCTAAACACACGGGGCTGCCACAGTGCGCAGGAACTTGAATGCATGAGGGTGGGCTGCCGCTGATTAATGTGTACACGAAAGGGTTAAGAAATAATAATCCTGGTCCCTTGGATATCTGAATATCCGAGTCCCACTGAAGTAGACCAGTTGTATATGTTTCTTTGTAGCCACAGAGTGTCACATGCTGGCCTATCTGATTTAAGACAAGTCATCTAAATCCAAATGGCCAGAAGGATGGAGGCTTACCATTTACAGATATAGTATAACATAAATGAGATTACATCCTATTAAGAAGTAATTTGGTCCAAGCAGTCAATTTGGGTTTTGGTTAGAAGTATAACAGAATGGTCTGAGTCAGGGGAGACAAACTTTCACCTGATGTAATTGGCATATACTTGTGAGTATACCCCTCTACCACTGATTAGTTTCAAGCATTATTACTGCAAAAAAAAAGGTGTAGCTAAGGGAGGAATCAGAGGAGGCACATGGTCAATCAGGATTCACTGTGTGACTATGAAGCCCAGGTGGAGTCATCAGTCAATAAGGGTGACAAGCACTAGCCCTTCACACTGACAGGCCAACAGCTTGATTTTCCCACGGTGAGTTTATGCCCATCCATGCTTGGTTCACAGATATAGAATTAAAAACAGTCTATTAGTGTTACCCTCTCTCCTCCACTTCTTTCTCTCTTTCTGCTCTTTCTCTGAATTTCACACTTACTTCTGGATTTTGACTTGACATCCAGTCCCTTGTCTTCTGGTTTCATTAGAAAATCCATCAATCTCTCCACTAGATTGACCTTTGTTCCTGATCTTTCCAGACCCAAAGTTAAGCACAAATTCTTGAGTTCAGCTAACACCATTCTGTCAAATAAAAAACAGAAAGAATTAATTCCTTTAAAGTAAAAAGAGATAATGGAGAGAGATCTCATGTTTCCTTATCATCTCATAATATAAAAAGTAATCAATTTATACAATATCTCAGTAATAACTAATATTAATGCAGAATTTTTCTTTTTCAATAATGGTTTGTGATTAAAAATAAAGCAAAGGTCACAAATTTCTCAGAATTTATTGATACATACAAATAGGTCAGGCAATGGATTCAGTAACTAGAGCTAATTTAATGGACATTTAACTCTGTGGAGTCATTTGAGATTCTTGTCAATTAGATCAAGCAGAAAGGAACAATTCATGACAAACTTCTCATCTTACTTGTTCAAGACACCCGATCTTTTCTCATATTCCTTGGAATCTTTTCCATGTGAAAAACCACAGAACTGTTTGATGTTTTTCTTCACTTCATTGTTTGCCCCAATCCGCAGGAATAATACGCGATGAAGCGGTTTCAGATCAATAGCTTTGGTGGTGTTCAGCTGATGTTCCACTGCAACAAAATACAACATATGTATCAGAATAGGGATTACAGTGCCTGAATAAACAATCAGTGACATCTACCACAATTCTAAACCCATCCGTTGTATTGAGTAACAGAATAATTAACTTCTTGTAACAGTTAGTCTCACAATAATTTCATAAAGCAGTTACGCATGCATTTTTTACTTTCACCTCAAGTCCTGTAAAATCTCTTTGGCGTCTTGGAGGTTTGTGTTATACCGTCATACTTCATATGACAAAAGCAAACTTCCTGGACAAGTGCTTTGGTATATGGTCACTACCCATATTTACAGCCAGCTGACTACTGAAGAACTACCATTGCTTATGCAAGCACCAAGAATCAGGGCTAGGAGGCAGTCTAAGTATTGACACAAATTATTCATTTAAATGACCAAAATAAAAGCTTGTCAGAAAGACTGCATACATTAAACTCTTATGACTACCCGAATTAAATTTTGGCCTAGATTTTTATTTCCAAGCTTTCTGCCTAACTGAAATTTGGGATCATTGTTATTTTCTCTGTTTCAGGGTCATAAAGAAATTAAACTATATAATGTTATTCACCAAAATAAAGGACACTGAATGAAGATTATGATGCATTCAGAAGTTTATAAAATAAATGTCTTTCGGAAGATTGAAAACAGAGTGTGCAAAGACAGAAAACAAAGACAATTGATTATACACTATCACTTCCACTCATCCCAACTTGCCCAGCTAAACAATGCCGTAGGATGATTTTGACCAAGCTCCATTTATACAGCATCCATGTCTGATTCAGGGGCAATCTACAGATTCAAAACACTCCTAGTCAATGAAAAGTTATCATCAAACACGTTCAGGCAGTCACATACCGAAAACAGAACTTAAAATCACTGTTATAAACCAACTCACTGCAAAAAAACTGCTTTAAATTGATACATTGACTTGAATCTGGAGTGCTTTTCATGTCCCCTATTTTTGATTTACTACAAAAGTTGGGTAAAATCTCTGGAACGGGTCATATGAAACAATGAATTGGAGGAACCGACAGGTCAGGGATAAGTCTAGTGGTGATAGCTCACAGAGGCAATGCATCGGTGAAAGATAGAAAGTTAAGCACAATAGTTTTTGCTTAAGGTTAGGAGCTACTCTTTAGACCCATTTTCTAAATTAATTACCGCAGTCCCATCCCGCAACTCGTTGCTCTCTTACAGTAGTCTATCTAAGATGATAGGTGTACTATCTGTTGTTGTCGAAACTCTCTTAATGCTGAGCTTCCATGAACAACTCTCACGTGACTACTCAACTGCAACATGTCAGGTGTAATCAATTAAGCACTACAAACTTTCTCATTCTTCAAATTCAAACATCCACTTAAACAGCACCTCACCTTTTGCCACAAGCACGCCCAAAATTCAATCGTACTTTCAGTTTCACCAAGTGTTATGATGCGGGACTTGTATCAAATTAAAAACCATTAAAAAACGCGGCTGATTTGTGGACTAAGCTAAGAAATGGCAAAGTCGGCAATGTCCAAAAAAGGTCGAAATTCCGACTAGTCTCGTTTGGCATCCCTGTAATAAACGTTCACTGAAAATTTACCCTCAGTCTTTTCAACATACCGTAAGGGATGTCCCCCAGCTTTGTTCCAGAGCCTTCTTCGATTTCTACTTTCTTTTTCTCTTGTGGTGTTCTAATCATTGAGGCTGACAGTCTTTCTACCTTCTTCTTTTCCCGTTTACCCTCTACTTCCAAAGGCTGTTCCAAGAGCCCAGCTGCAAAAGTCAATTCATGAAGATAAAATACAACAGTTGATGCTATTTGTCACTAAATCAAAGGAACAAATAATAATTTCTGATGGAAAGTTTAGTGTTTAGTGCTTCTTTTTTTTTTGTTGGAGAACCACCACTGTTACACAAATGCTTCACTGGCTTTAACTGATTTTAGGAAATAATGCATATCTCTGCTTATACATGATTACCAGTCTGTGAAGTTAAAAATTTTGATGACAAAGTTTTTTTTCAAAATCATCTACATGACATGTCACAAATTAGTTTTCTTCAAATTATTAATCACTACTTCACGAACTGGTGCCTCAAAAACAAGAACAAATTAACTGCTTTGTATTGTTTTGTAATGAAACTGCAGCTATGTCTCAAAACAAATTTCATGAGAAATACAGAGTAGCTCAAGTAGATTCTTTTCAATTTACCTAGCAAAGGCAAGCTATTGTATTTCATTTCCTGATAAAAATATCCATGTTTTTCACCCACAAAATATAAAAATCCATTTGTCTTAGTTCACATACGTGGCAACTCTTCAGGCTCCTCTTCTTCATCATCTTGTGTTGCTTTTTTTGAGGGTCGCTCCTCTTTTTGGGGGCTTTTGTCTTCCTTTTTGACAGTTTTGTTTTCCTTTTTGGGACTTTTATCATCTTTCTTCGGGCTCTTCTCTTCTGTCTTTACACTTTTCTCTTCTTCCTGTTCCATCTCCTCATCACTCCCTGAATTTTCTTCAGGTTTCCTCTCCTCAGTTTTGGCTGGCATTTCCTCTGATTCAGATGTTTCATCCTTCACATCAGGCTGCAAACAAATAATTTATCATATTATTCAGCAAAATGTCCGCTTCTACCATCTAGTTTGATACAGTGACAGTCATATAAAAACTAGCATAATTAACTTAACAAAGCTGGTCAGAAAAACATAAAGAATCATTCAAGTGTGGAAAATTCTCTTCCATATGGGAAAAAAGGAAGTCAAGAAGCTGTGTCAAAATGTCCACAGAATAGCATATTTAAAAAAAAGAAACAATTTGTTTTTTTAAAAATGAGTGATTACCAGAAGTTGTACTGTCATGAGAAATTAGATCTGCTCTGCAGATCAGAGCGATCATGTTTCTGGGGAGTGTCACGTTGTAGATAAATCTAAATCTAGATTTCTATTTGAAAAATAAAAATAGTCAACCTGCCACTGACCACTAAACATGGTTTTGAAAGATGGCCACTCTGTGTAAAGGACATATAACATCTTTATTAAACAAAAGCATATGACAGAATGTCGTAAAGCTTGTCATAAAATGTTCAAATTCCGTTCAACCAATCTATCCCAATGTATCCCATATTTGCCCCTGCCCGATCACCTTGCCCGAGCACAACCTGTCTTGCCGATGTCTGACCACTGATTCTCAGACAACCAGTTCTTTCTCCAAAACAGTTTTTGGCACTAGATCTACTGTCTCTCTGCGATCCCGGTACAAATAGCACAAATATCGATACTGTGATTATTATACTTGGTCACTTGAGGCTATCAGAATGTATTTCGTATACCAAATATTCTAACAATTCATTACTGATTAGCGCCTAGTTCCTATATAGGTTTAACCCTGTAATCCCAAGTGTCTCGGTGGTATGCATGACTCAGTAATATCTGTTATCTCACAAGTAGTATCTGTTGCCTCAGCAGCATGCACAACTCGCAAGTCTTGTAGTATCTGTTACCTTGGCAGTATGCAGCCAAGGGTCCCTGCAGGTTACGGCCAGGGGTTGGTCTAAAAGCTAGATCTAGATCATTTTGATTAGATCTCAGGGATGTCAAACTGTTTTCACAAAAAAGTCAGAAATTTTAAGAGAAGTTTTGCAAATCTTACACTGTGAGATGGGCCTACAAAATCATACAACTAGTGGAAATTCCAAGAACTAAAAAGCTCCCACAGGCAGTGCCATCTTCATAATCATAAAGCGTCATTGAATTAGATCTAGATCTAGATTAGATTTATCGTATGTGCTCTGAAATCCGCGCCCCTGTTTTTCTCGCACCTAGAGGAATCCCCTTCTAGTCTCGCGAGAGTGATTTAGACTTAATTTGAATACAGGAACGGGATTTCCTGAGATTGAGGCTGAGTAGCCAAAAATAGAGGTGTGGATTTCGCAGCACATAGTATAGATCTTGATCGCAAACGGCTGCCCTCTTACATTAGTCTTTCTAAGATCATGGGGACATTATTTGTTGTTGTCAGTACTCTGATGTGCTGATTTTCTATCAGCAACTCTCACAGGAATACAGGAACGGGATTTCCTGAGATTGAGGCTAGGCTGAGTAGCCAAAAATAGAGGTATGGATTTCGCAGCACATAGTATAGATCTAGATCGCCAACCGCTGCCCTCTTACATTAGTCTTTCTAAGATCATGGGGACATTATTTGTTGTTGTCAGTACTCTGATGTGCTAATTTTCTATCAACGACTATCACACAACCACTCAACTGCATTTTGTCCCATGGGAGGAATAAAGCGCCACGAACTTCAATCTCTTCAAATAGCTGCCGAACAACTGTCCGAGGTGTCTATGAGGAAAACTCTTTTGTACTTCTTGTTAATTGTCTTCATTGTGCGGAATTGGTATAGCAAATTATTATAAAACCGCAATTGTCTCGTGGATTCAATAAAAGTCGGCAGTTGATAGGCCAAAAGTAGGAAAGTCGGCAACGACCAAAAAGTCGGAATTCCAACTAAAGTCGGAAGTTTGACATCCCTGAGATCTAAGTCTAAAAGCAGGTAATTAACTAATTTGTTTTTGGCATAATTTACATGGTTAGTGCATACCAGGAACTAATCAAGATCATATGATTTGGTGATCGTAAACAAAAGTGGTCGGTTTGCGAAGGGAGTTCGGACTGAGGCAGGTTGACTTATAGATATAGGCCTAACTGAATCTCTCAAACCTGTAGACTAGATCTCTAGATCTTAGTCTAGATCTACTTGAAGTCAATAGGCGAATAGCATCATGGGAAAATAGATTTAGACTCTAGTTCGTAAGAAAAACCCATATTCCCATTGATATGCCCAGTCATCTGAACAATATTTGTGCCTAGACCGCTATTTAGAGGCTGTAATTATGAACTAGGGTACACAAGACCATAACGCTTGTAGGACTGGACTAGACCATCAGAACAAGTATACCGATTATCGATAATAGGTAGTATCACCCTAAAGAATATCTAACATGAAGTTTTAGTATAATTATTGACTCTGCAATTGCATCACTGCATAAGAATAGAGCAAATAGTCTTTAAGCTATAACCTTTCCATTAGTTGATTGTATTTCGTTTTCGTCGTCCGCCATCCTGCTGTTGTTGTTCAACTAGCAGCAAAAATGGCGCATGAGTTGAAACTATCCAATGAAAACGCTTCTTCTACACCGGCTGCTTTCGAGGCTAAAATTGTTTTTATCTAATTTCATTATTTGAAGACTTGTTTTCGGTTTAGATATAGAGTATTTCTGTAGAATTACTTTGTACACAAAAATCATTTCAGTAAAACTGCTAGTGCTGAACTTTTTCACAGATCTCTCTACAGCTGAAATTTAAAATTATTATAGAGTATAGAAATGTAAACATTTGTACGGTATCAACATACTTTTTTACTCTACTCTTTTTGATCCGAACTATCGTGTCAAAGAAATGTGCATAAAATTATTCCTCTTTAACGAGAAATGTTCATGTCAAACTGCATTACATGTATTTTGATGGAGTCCTTGTCGCAAGATTCTCATTTCTAAAATAACTCCTCTTTCTAAAAGCAGTGCCTTTTCTCTCTGAATCGTCCGTCACACTAATTTTCGTTCCAAACATAAATATAAACAGTAGATCTATTAGATAAAAAAGACAGATAGTGGTTGTTTCCCATTGTGTAGTTCGTGGCCACGGTGACTGGAAGGAAATGGGAAGCTATAAATATTATGGCATCGGAGATAACAACTCACTCTGGTGTTCTCATATATTAATGTTGGAAGTGTTAGATGACCGATCAGGGAAACAATCCATGTATGTATTTTATTTCTTTTTCAGATGAAATACTCCTCCGATCTTGCCCAACGGCCTCAGATCACTTCTGTGTTCACACTTAAATGCTGTCACGGAAACTTTTATCATTTTGTGCTAATATGTTGAGAGTTAAGTTTCAGTGGGGATAGTATGAGCTTATTTGATCCTAAATCCTATACATGCTACCAGCACACGCAGGCATGCTTGTTAAGTTATAAAATCAATGGGTATGGGACAGGCAAAGAGGATGATTGCATTATGTTTGAACAGCGTCATTTTCTAGTGCTGTTGATCTTTGCTAAAATCCGCCTAAAAAAGCAAGAACTCTGGGTATAAATGGACGATGGGCGATGTGAATGTGTGTGGATGGTTAGCGAAAACGGTCATATAACACAATGTGTTATGTTATTACAGTTGTGGACAGCTGAGATAACCACCACTATAGGAGGTTGAAAAGCTTATAAAAACCATAACCACCAATGTGTGTGAGGGGGACGCAGTGGCTGAATGGGTATGGCGTCTGCTCATGGAGAAAACAGGCCGGGATTGACTCGCGGGTTCTGCATCGGGGAATGACAGGACACGAAGATCGAAAACCCGCACTTTTTTTCAGTGACTCAACGGTCCCTGGCTTCCTGTGGGTAGGGAAGCCCGACGTATAGCCTTCTTGGATAAGGGCGAATATATTTCGGAGGTCCCATGTGTATGTTACGCACGTTAAAGAACCCTTGGCAATAGAAAATCGATGGAAGAGTAGGCCTGAGTGCCGCTGTGGGGGCAAAATTTCCAAATTCCAAATTTCTACCCACAAAAATTCACATCAAAAACTGACAACTTCTAAAAGCCGAGATCATCCTATCTCTTAGGATTGAAAGGCTTGAAAAAAAAAAAAAGATGCAGGCGGTGAAAGCCCGCCGTCGGTGGGCTGTACCTGTATCACATGCCATTCTCAATGTTCCGTAGGCGATATCTCTTCTTTCTCCTTGCTTCTGTCTTCTGTCCTCCTTTCTTTCCCCTCTTCTTCTGTATTATACTTGATCAGCCTTTTCACATGTTAACGGGTCTTACCGTGCTTTTCACAAAATAACCGAGATCGTGCTGATGTACCGTTAAACCCCAACACAAACAAACAACCGAAATCACATCTTCCATGTATATTTTGGATACATGAATTCCCTTTTCCAAAGCAAGGTTCAGAAGGTGTCCATCTGCATAGCCTTCATGGTTTGTAATTTGCTTCACTTAACTTGAAAAGTGTCAAATCGCCGATATGCCAACAGAGTCACCCTTCATTTTTGTCTGAATCTACATGTGTTTCCAAATTGCGAGCCATGTTCTTACAGAATATTGATCCCGAATGGCCTTGAGCGTGTGCTAGCATTTCTTGATGACGGATATTAGTTATGCTATTATGTTGTATTGTGTTATGTTATTTATTTATTGATAAATTTGTTGATTGTTTATCTATTTATTATCATCACAGAAACTCTAATAATGTCGCATTTTGCGTTAAGATTTTAGGGGATTGAAATCCCCATGCAAATAATATTATATGTGCTGTCTCCTTTTATACGTCTTATTTTCTTATAAGTGTCCTTGTTTCTCTGTGTTCAGTAAAAATCTTTCTTTTAACTGATATGAATTTATAATAAATTTTATATGTAGATTTATACACAAAAACACCCTTATGTTTGCTACGAATTCTTTAACATTATTACGCGTTGTATCTGCTGGGATTTTTCAAGCGCAAATGAGTTTTCAGTTTCTGTTCTCTCAGGGGTTAAGAATCAAACACTTTCATATGTGATGTGATTTGTAAAACAAAAAATAATCTTTATACGTTTTACTTGCCGAGAGAGACGTTCCAAGAAGAGCTAAGTTTCAAGTATGAGTGCTCTCTAAAAGGATACAGATATGTTGCGATAAAAACAGTCAAGAACAGTTAGTGAAAGAGTGAAGCCCTGATAAAGAAAAGAGATAAAAAAAAAAAAAAGCTATAATCAGATTAGTGAAGTAACAGCAGTCATGAGGTGCGCCTGTATTTTTGATTTTTTATTTCTTCTTCTTCTTTCTTTCTTTCTTTCTTCCTTTCTTTCTTTCTTTCTTTCTTTCTTTCTTTCTTTCTTTCTTTCTTTCGTTCTTTCTTTCTTTCTTTTTTTTTTCTTTCTTTCTTTCTTTCTTTCTTTTTCTTTCTTTCTTTCTTTCTTTCTTGAATTTGCTCAGAATGTTGGAAGCGTGATCCATGTACTATTTCGACTTCATGTCTTCACTTTACTATTAGAGATGCAGTATTACTTGTTCTGAGCATTGCCATTATTCTCGACATCACATTCAGAGATCGCAAAAACGAAATAAGATAGATGAAATGAATAGGATAAGATAAACTTTATTTGTATTGTCCTCATAAAGGAATTTAATTTCTCATTTGATAAGATACCGTATAGAAGTAACATGCCTTCACACTCACAGACACAAAAAACATCAAATGCGATAAATTAATTTCATGGCAGAAACCAGATTCAATAACGACTGCTACATCATCTTGATACCTGTACCGCTAAGGCTGCTGTGAATTTCTGTAATCATCAGGGTTAGTTCCTACGAAAAACAAACGCCCGGCCCACTTCTTTCGTTATATGCCAATTGATTTTAATGTGAGTGCATTGGGTTCATCGTGTTAAAACATTAGAAACATAAAATTGTAACATAAGACCATACTATGTTGTAATAGTGTTGTAATAATAATACTGTGTTGTAATGTGAAAACAGAAACATATAACTTAGCTTCCAATGAGCAAGTATAAGGAACGCTGATATATAAAGAAAACAAAACTAAAATATGACAAATTAATGAAGTCTTTAACAGACACTGATAGGAGGCTCTTTGTTTTTAGTTTTCTTCCTCATTAGCCTACATGTTTTGCGAAAAATAAGTTTCGGATTTCTCTCTGTTAATCCACTGTTGTATTATGTCAAAGAGATATTGAATGTCAGCTTTATAAGGCTGTTTGACGTTGTTGTTTCTCTTTCATTGTAAATACAAAATCAAGAGACCATTAGGGACACAATTTCTCCTGCCACAATGAAAATAATTAGGAGAAAATATGAGAATATTGAACACACCTTGGATGTAGTTCATTATTTCAGACATTGATTTATGTGCCCTTCCAATACACCCCTAATGCTGAACTTCCTTTCTAAATGTACTCATTCTTGTAACCTTCCTGTAATACTTTGTAGATTTCCTGCACATACCACTGTAATCGTCCTGTACATATTCTCGTAATCGTCATGTAGATACTCTTGTAACTCTTCCTGTAGACACTTTTGTGATCTACTTTTACAGACCCTTGCAATCTTCCTGTGCGCCCTCTAGTAACTCTCCTGTAGTAACTCTTGTAATCTTCCTGTGCGTACTTTTGTAATCTTCCCGTACAGACTCTTGTAACCATCTTGTAATCACCCTTGAAATTAATTTTCATTTCAATTTCTTTATGTTCCATCATTATCTTGATTTAAGGGACACACTGTTCATCAGTTTCTCTATTTTTCTTTTCCACACAAATCCTTTGTTCCTCAACCCATCTCTCTATCCCCGGCCTTCTTTCTAACCACCGTAAAATCAATCTTTCTCTCTCTCTCTCCTCCTTCTCTCTTCGTAGCTGCCATTGTGTTATTGTTATTGTTAATGTTATCCTTTAGTGTTGAAATTCCTCGTGTCCGCCTCAAGCCTTACTCACCTCCAGGGCTGTATTTGCTTGCTCACTCCTTGTCTCCAGTTCATGATGCAGTGTGAGACAGCTCACGTTACCTGCCAGAATGCTGCCATATTCCTTGACATTTTCATTGCGCTCCAGCATCCGTGGGCGGAGTGCTCATCTTTCCAACAGCTCTGACGTACAACAACAGAACAGATTTTTTCCCCGAAAAACACTGTCTTGAGGAAAAACAACGGCGAGTTTTGCGATCTTTTGTGCTTTGTTATAGACTAGGCTAATACTACCAGATGGCCCCAATGGTCCGAATAGGGTATGTCTCGCGGCCAGTCGAAATGAGACGTAAGTCACTGGGCTAGAACGGAGAAATCAGGCTTTAAATATGATGAAGGGGGTCAGATATCAATTTTTTTTTTAATTGCAGAAATCGAAAGTGCATTCATTTCTAAACAAGACAGTATCGGTCTTACCCTCGATTTATACATATTACTTGA
>JBCAUA010057075.1:0-11443 GCA_038406235.1 Peronia verruculata
ACTACCACCACCTCTTTTACTGCCCCCCCCCCCCCCCACCATCATTACTACCACCACCATCATTATTAGACCACCACCACCATTACTACCACTAAGTCATTAGCAGCACCTCTACCATGATTGTTACTACCACTACTACTACTACGATCACCAGTTTCACTACCACCATTATTACCATTAATATCACCAGGGCCACTGCTGGTACCATTACTCACATTACTGACATTTTTACAATCACTACCACCACCACCAGCGTTACTATTACCGGCATCATTACTGCATTATTACAACCAACACTATTGCAACTGCTAACATTGAGTTCCATTGCAATAGAAGTTGGAAAATAATCTCTCTCGCTCTGTTGTTAACGGTTACTGTTTCTATAATCATCATTACCATTACAAATACCAGTGCTACTGTTACTACCACTACTACTCCTAGGCACACTTATATGCGCTGTAAAAATATTTATAACGTTTATAATGTATGTAATGTTAATACTACTCTATTAATTATCAATACAACGATGACTGTTACGATTACTACTGCTACTCCTGGCTTTACTTGACAAAGGTACTATGGAAAGATATTACCAATAACGCTACATTCAATATAAAACATAAAACACAAATTTCATTCGGCCACCCTACAGCTATAAATATTCGTAGTACATCTGATGAGACTCGACCCCTGTGTTACCTTTGGTCAGTTCCCACCTCCGCCTTTCCAGGTCATGAAAATGTGACGTCAGGGCCCCCAGCCCTCGAGCACCCGGCAGGTGACCTCAGATGTATGTGATAACATTTTGTGGATGAATAACCTCGTGACATTCTTTATATTGATCCGCACTTGTGGTGATTCTTAGAGCCAACGAATTCGACGTGCAGAGCCACTAGGCAAATTTCTGTTTGGATCAAAATAGTTGTCACGAGAGAAACACCTCTTGACATGTTGAATGTTCATAGTTATTTCACAGAAGAAAAATGCCTCCAATGAAAGAGAAGGCCTTTAAAAAAAAATGCACTGGTAAACAAGTAATAGTAAGGGGAAAATCCGTACCACTAACACATAAAGGAACAAAACTAATGATATCTACTCGCTTAGGTAGATTATCAGTGAAAAGAATGGGACTGCATTTATTTTGGAATGAGTAAGATGTTGTTTGAAGTCGGTAATGGGATCTTTTGATTTATTGCTGCTATTAAAAATTTTGTCATTGTGATTGCCACTATTGCTACAGATAAAACCCTACACTAATAATGATAAAAGATATCTACGTATATCAAGTCATCAACGGAAATTATAGCAATGTAGTTGTTGAAATGATAGCCATAGATGTCGTGATGAAAATAGTGATTGTGAGTGGAGCTGGAATCATAAATACATTGTTTACAGCACTGTGGTGTAAGATAAATTAAACGCTTCCCTTGACTGTTTTTGTTGCTACTTTTGCCCGAGTTTGTCCTTTTGCGTATTGGTATATTTTCTAATTTCAAGCTGTTTCGAATGTTCTATAACAAAACCGGCAGGAAGCAGTTGCTAACAATATTGAGCTCAGTCCTTCTTACCACAATCGCTGAAGAGCTAACTCAAAGATTAAAGTACATGTATGCTATCATTGATGATGTTTAACACTGTAATATAAAGATTAATCCACTTACACCATTGTCCACTTTGTTTCTGTCTTCTCATCACAGATGTTCAAGCCATATCTAATTCAAATGCTTGCATGTTTTAATCCTCCAAGGCTGTTCACAACCTTTAGAACAAAACGATAATAATATCACTACGATAACATAATTTGAAATCAGTACTTTTTTTTTTATTATTATTTTTTTTTAAATTTTAATGTGGAGTAAAATCAGCTATCAATCTACACAGTGTTCATTGTCAATGTTCGGTATAGCTTGAAAATGTCAGTATTTGTATTATTTTCTTATGACAATGTCAAGTTTCTATGTTGTTTTTTTTCTTATGTTACATATCTATGATTAAAAATTTTGTCTTTGTCTGTCCTGTATCACTGCAGTGCTTATTGATGCTGTAAAAGCTTATATCGTTAAGCTCTAGCCACTTGCATGTTTTCTTGTATTGGTTTTATACTCTCACCACAAATTTTAATGCTTAGGCCGTATCTAACTCAATAACTCGTAATATGTTTCATTGTAGCCACACACGCTAAAAATTGTAAAGTTCTACCTTTTACTTTTATGTTACTTTTATCTCTCTCCTTTCATCATAGCTGTTAACGTTCTATCTAATCAAAGTATACGTATGTTTCATTCTACAGAAGCTTGTATCATAGATGGGGATTCAACCCAAAAAAATGTAACCCCTCCCCCCCCCCCCTGTTTTTTTCTTTCACCAGTGCTGTTGAATCCTTGAATGGCACAGAATACACGAGTGTTTATATTGAAACTATAAAGCTTGTAAATGTATAATGAAGTTCAAAACCTTTTTACTCAATTTGTTTTTATCGTCTTATTACAGCTGCTAAAGCCGTGTCCACCTCAAAGTCATTTTGGCCAATATGCGGAAAAACCAGATCGAAAAAGAAATCCACCCCTAAGATGGAGCTGAGCAGCGAAGAGGAGGCTCTGTTTGTGGCCATTGGCTTCGGGAAAATTCACAGGATCATGGGGTTGATCGACAAACTGGAGGACATGACGATCTTGTTCGTCGACATGATGACCCCTTTAATCTTTACTTGCCACAAGACCAGCGGAGATCTATGCAGTCTCGTGACCAGGGAACTTTTGAAATACAAGTCATGTGACGTCAACGCACAGGACAGACATGGCCGCACGGCCCTGATGTACGCAAGTATGACCCCAGACAATGTGGACACCGTCAGAATCCTGATCCGGCACAAGAAATGTTATACTAATCTGGCCGATGAGAATGGATACACCGCCTTAATGCACGCCGTTGCCCATGGCAATGATGCTGCCGTGAACGTTTTACTTTTGTCCGAGCGAGTGGTTCACAGAGTGGATATAAATGCACTGAACTTAGAGGGTACCACAGCCTTGGATATCGCTGTTAGAAGCCACTGCAAGAAGTGTTGTCATTTGTTGGTCACAGCAGGCGCCGATGCCACACATGTTCAAGACCGCCATGTACTAGACAATCTTTTAAAGAGTAAGGTATAACACAGATACAGCCCCAGGGTCTTTTGCTTTCATAAAATAACTCGAAAGTTATCACACTTTTAAGCCAGTACATCTCTTGACTGGTGACGCACACAGAATCAGTTGTCACTTCAAGTCATGTTTCCCCACACATATAGGAAAATATTTCATAAAGATGCTGTTGTTACACATGAAAATGTTACAAACTCTCAAAGAGCTAGTCATTCATTAGACATGTGATATAGTTAATGATGTTGATAAACCTTGATAGGTTGAAATTCATTGATAAAAGAGTGATAAAAAGTATATACAAATATTATGCATCAGCTACCTGCAGCCGCACTATATCTATACGTTGCTCTGACTGCAAGAAGACTTCCGTTTCCTATATTATTATAGAACTAATGTCCATTATAAATCTCTCAGGATGTGAAAATATTTCAGCAATGTATATCTATACTGATAGGTCACCGTAATGTTCATGTCACTAGTTAGTTTATCCTATTTTCTAGGACATTTCTAGCCAGATTATACTCATAATGAATTGCAAATGACACTGATCCAATCTCAAAATGATTAGAATAGAAATAACTATGATATATTTATTTCCCCCAATGTTAAAAAGAAAAATTCCGAGCGGAGTAAAGGACGAGAATATCATGATGGATTCTGATTTTTGAGCAGTTCAGTTGTCAGTTCTGTGTTCTCCATGTGTGTGTAAAATTATAATTCAGTGATGTGATCTTGATGGGTTTTGTTTGTTTGTTTGTTTGTTTTTAATTATTTAATTATTCATGTAGGTGAGTCAATGGTGAGATGGTTCTTAAACATGGCAAAACAATTACCAACATTTTGACTGTGATGCTGTATTTGACTCTTGGCGATGATTCTGGCAAAGTGAACAGTGTTGTTCTATCAAGAATAGATCTGAGGTCATGCTGTTAGTTTTTATGTGCCCTGTGTACCTAGATGACGCAACGTCCCGTGGAATGTGGGCGATATCAAATTCTCCATAGATTTATTGGTGTCCATAAAAAGTAAAATTATTGTGCTTAACTTTGGTGGGACAAAAATGATTAAGCTTTGACCTTTTATGTTATGATATTCACCCTCACTGACCGTTATCTCCTTTACCCCTATTATTGGTAAAATCCCATGTTCTTAAAGAAGCTGACCTTTTGACCTTTGAAACCTGTTTCATGTCATCTGTTCCAGTGATATTTGTCACACTGTTCTCATCAGCTTGTGATGGACTCTGTGATCAGGTCGATCCCTTGACAATATTCTAGAGCTAAATGTACAGAGTGTATCAAATAAATGAGAAGGAAGGGCAGGGTGGTGTATACAGTTGGACCAATTGAAGAATTTAAAACTAGTTCATTTGATTGTGATATTATAAAATTAATCATATCATTACTGCCTTTATCAACATTTTGTTACTCTTATGTATTCAACATTATGTGAAAGTGATCTGTTGAATAAGAAATAGAACAATGAAGAGCGAAATAGAAATAAACAATATTTTTATTTCCTTGTAAAACAAACCACTTTTTCCCCTTTATTTCTATCTCTGCCCCCTTTGTTTCCTTTTGGAATAATTTTATTTTTCTTACCGTCAACTACTTTGATGCCTTTAAATATTATTATTATTGTTATTAATATTAATATGTCATGTTTATTTATTCCCAAACATTTATTTTTTAGTCTCTGTGTCATACTATGATACGTTCTGCTCTTTCACTCTCCATAGAATAAGCCGATTAGCGTATCGTTGTCATTCAATGGTTTTAATACAAGAATACAGGAAATATACAATACAACATCAATTATTTCACAAAGACATCCCTAGATGCTCATGAATTTCAAAGCAATGCCAATGCCTAGTTTTATCCTCTGGGGCATCGATTCTGACTGTGGCTCTAGGTCTAACACAAGATGATGAACTGAAATGAATATAAGATGGTGGTTGGTTCAATGTTCCAGTGAGTTCTACACCAAATAAACATCATTCATGCTAGATATCAGGCAATGAATGCATCATCTGCAAATCCGACTAAATTTAAAAATATATACACACATCTTAGTGGGGAAAGTCAGCCTGCCTGGAAAATGTGGTCGTGGACGAGGAAATGAAGATACCAAAAACTGCATTATCAAAGCCAGGCGTACTTACGGTACCATATGACTACATTGGAATTCCACAGCAGTCGCAAGGTAAACCAAAGTTCGAACCAACGCCAAAGGATGATTATAATTAACTACATTAGAGCCCTGGGAATTTCCCAAGACAGCCAAAGCCAAATTCTAAACGTCTATCCAGAGATCGAACGATTCGTTCTACAAACATATTTTTCTCTGAAACCTTCTGTTCCGAGAAACGTGAGATTTCGTTTCGTAAATGTACCTTTTATTACACAGAGAAGAAAATGCACCTTTTATAGAATGAACTGATACTTTCATATGTTTTTTTTTTTTTTTTTAATATTGTGGAGAATTATACACCAGTATAGCGGTGATTTTTATACGGTAATTGCATTGTAATAAAATGCGTTTTGTCAACGAAGGTAGAAATGTCTCTGATGTCACTTATCCATTTGATAATCGGAAAAATCTCCGATTCCAATCTATGCAGGAGAGATAAATAAGGCCTCACAGGCCATGAATAGGTATGAAAAAGTGAAAGGGAAGAAAAATGTCACGCATAGATACAAATTTAAAAAGATAAGAGGAGAGCATGCAGGCCATGACACCCGCAAAAACAATGTTCAGAACGGGACATGAAAGAAGCCGAGTAGAAGACGACTAAGCTGATTAGAACTGAAGAGAGTTGACAGTTGGAGGAATGTTCCCACTGGTACCAGCAGACAGAAAATAGTATTGAAATGATGAATATTACTACGATCCATGTACAAAAACAAACAAACAAACAAATATAAAAAAAATTGACTTATTGTTAGCAAAACTTTGATCACGTGATAGAATGAACCATTAACAATGAACATGGAATCATTAAGCGAGTTATCAAAAGAGATAATTAAAGCAATTCATACATTTTATTATTATTATTATTATTATTATTATTATGGGAAGGGGAAGGGGCATAAAACTTGGACCCGGTCGTCCATCAAAGATACCTGAACAAAACAATATCAACTTTGTTGTTCTAACTTACATTCAGTCTGCCTTCTGAAATTGTTTGGTCCTGCGAATTCTGCTTCTTCCTCTTCTTTCTTCCATCTCCTGCTTGCACCGGTAGAGAGTCGCGGGAAGATACAGTCTTCTGTCGAAGGGAAGGCGAGTGGCCTGGAGGAGGGACATCCCATTGTTTTGAGTGTGTCTGCCACTCAGTCGCTCCAGCGTCGTCTTGGCTCTCCAGCCCGAGTATCTGGTGTCATATGCCTGAAGAGCTAGTTGGTTTGGGGGTGATCCTGTGAGGTATCCGAACCTAAGAATTCTAATTAGGCAAAATGTTTGCAGTTTAAGTCAGCTTGTGTAAACTCTTTGTCAGAGCATTTTTTATCTCTTTCTTTCTTCCTCTCTCTCTCTCCCTCTCTCTCTCTCTCTGTCGCTTTGTTTCACCCCCTCCCCCAAACTTCCACTACTACCACCACTCCCTCCCATCTCTCTCTATCTCTTTCGCTCTCATTTTCTTAGTCCCTCTCATTCAAATACACAAAGGCAATTACACAGGTCAACTTATGTATCGATCGACCAATATAATATGCTTTCACATATACTATAGATATATATTTTATGCTCAGTTTACACGGAGAATGTGTTCAATGGCAAAGATAGTGTCGAAAACATAACACCATAAAACCTAATAGCTATTCATATAAGGGACATAAAACACATTTCGTAAGCACAGGAAAAATGAAGGAGCGCTCCTTCAAGGTAAACATGAACGAAATAAATTCATTATTGCCCTGAAGTAGAGTCAAGTTGATTCGAAAATTTGGCAGAGACCATCACAATCAAGTTATAGATTTCTGTGTTGTTTTTCTTGAATTGTTTTGGTAGTTGCCGGTCTGACAGTTCTATTATATTTTTATAAAATGAACGAAATAAATACAACTACCATTTGCAAACATCAGCCGAGCTTCATCTCGTTCCAGTTGTTTGCATACTTTGCTTGTGGACTGCAGTAACAGGTCCTGGTTGTTTGAAATAATATGTGCCGGCTTGTCAAAGATCAACATGAACAAACAAAACCAGCTGTGGACTATAAGTAGTGGATCTTTAACTAAAGACATCGAAGGATTCTGGATACAACGTCATTGCATATAATTGTGGAAACAAGAGAAATGAGACTGACTCGAATGTAACTTCCCCATTGCTGACGCCATCGTTTCAAATAGCTAGACAGACTAGGATAAAACACTGATAACAAATGTGATTTTATTTAAAAGAACGTCTGATGGCCTTGTATTAGTACGATCATGAGACTCGTACTAACTCGCTTGATCACAATAATTGATAATTCTAAACCGTGAAAAACTCAATTAGCCTTTACATCGGGTCTTAGCGAACAAGGGGAAAGACATGCGTAAAGATTAAATTCAAGGGACAACTTGATTGATACACAAGATGTTGAGGTCAACACTGTTCAGAAATGTCGACTTTGATGGTTTGTCGTGGATCGCTTGCTCTGTTTGCATTTGCCTGAAAATTACTGTCTAGAAGTCTCAGCCGTCTTGCTGCCATGAACAGATTTCGTATACTTCAGTCCTAGATCGCTGTCACTCAGAGCGACTATCTGTGAGGATGCAGTGTTTGCAGTTTTTCTTGTCGAGGTTGAGTTAGCATTCGTACTGGGCAGAGTATAGATTCTTTGTGTATAGAGCAAGTTCCGTGCTTTAAAGGAACATTTTAGACATGGAAAAGTGGCGAAGAAGGTGGTTCTGAATTTCTTCCCGAAGTAGCAGTAGCATATGAAATTGATGGCCGAGTTGACAGTAACAACGAATGCAGTGACGGCAGACACTGTACCACACCCCAAAGAGCAAAGGGTGACGTAGACAGTTCCTTCTATCGTTGTTAAGATATAAGTGGAGGCATGGAAACTTCGAGATATTAAGGTGAGTAGAGATATGAAGAGCACCTGACCCGTCAAACGGTTGTTCTCCTTTGATCTTTCCGCGGCGTTCTGCGTACTGGCAATGTTCTTTCTTCGGCCAGCCACTTTGATGACGATGATGATATTACAGATAAGGATCAGCAAGATGGGGATAGCCATTGTGGTGGCTGGGATTATGCCCTTCAAGAAGATCTCAGTATGGAAGTGGGAAAAAGAGTAAGCAGTCCGCACCGGCATAATAAACGTCTTGTTAAGGGAACTGACTTTTCTTTCAGCCAGTTTCGCCTCTCCAAAGAAGGGACCAGTGGAGAGAACTGACCATAGGAACACGAGCACTAGGATAACTTTTATGCGGAATCTGGTACAGAGAGCCGGCCAGTGTAGTGGTCTGGACACGGCGATGCAGCGGTCGATGGTTAGTACCACAGTGGTGTAGACGGAGCCGGCCACAGTGACCTGAATGAGGGGATCCACGACGACCGATGCCGGCGCTGTGAAATCCAGGCTAAATAGAGAATACGGGTTGATTCTGGAGGAGTGGAGGAGGGAGGGGAGAGAACAAAAGTGTAAATTACAGCAAAATATTGACAACAATTATAATGAATAGTAATCGTAATGAACGCGATAATGGTGAATAACTACCAAAGAGTTTTGTTTTGAGCACTGATAACATTACATCGCCAAATCAGCTAGCAACAGACAAAAATTAAGAAAGTATTTCGAGGTTGGTCACATGACCGAGGAAACATTGGGTTTGTTCTGATGGTATGAGTGTCTCTAAATGCTCACCATTAGTCAAGAACTGCCAGCCATGCCCAAGGCATGGACACAGGTCAGCGATTACGGTTACGGTTTTATAAAGTTTTTCAACCTCCTGTCGTGGTGGTTATCTCAGCTGTTTCAGTGATTAAGCCAATTTTCTCGATCATGTGAAAGTTGACCTCAAAATACCTCATTGGAAACGACATCCCGTAATCGCCTTAAACACGAGAATGTGTAGCATTCAGCACAGATAATTAATTAGATAAAAAAAAAAATAGCATTAAGACCAAACGGCTACATTAATCACCCTCATGAGTGAAGACATACAGCGTGATACAGACAACATTGTGAAAAGAAGAAATTATTGTTGACTAAAGAAGGAAACAAACACCAGTTTAGGCTATAGACCAATCGTCGTCTCAGTAATATAGTACTATCTCACTTCAGTTTGATCTGGAATGTATCTGTGGAAATATAGCATTGACTCCAGACCTGTCCTGAAACATGTCTCTGTGAAGTTATTGCCATGGTTAAGCCACATGAGTAAAGCAGTTCCGCCGTTAAAGACATAATTGCCTAAGACTTTAATCTCACGTTTTTCTAAAATGGTACGTCATTTAGAATATAACAATAGTGTGATGGCTCACGACAATCATGTTATGATCCCTTACGAGAAGATGATCCAGTCCAGACTGATCAGAATGAAGGTCATGGTCAGATACACGGTGTCGTAGACAGCCAAAACCATGAGGTAAAGGTTGGAATTACTGGCTCGCATAGCAGGCCTGATCAGGACAATGAACGTAAGCACATTGCCAATAATCCCAAAAAGGCAAAGTGTTCCAGCTCCGTATCCAACAAGGTAAATGAAGATTTTTTCTATGAGTTCTTTATTCTTCTCCGACATCTTGTGGGATTGTATTTGTTCTACTACTGAAATTTGAGAAAGCAAAAAAGTTAGCAGTTTTTGTTTTCAGTATCATAACAGCAATTGTTACATCAAAGATATTGTCTACTAACAGAATAGTTATATCTGAAACATAAAACTGTCTCTGTATGGAAGGTATCTCGTAATATTCTCAGGTATATCCATCTCTGTACAATCTGTAACTTCTCCAGATACAACCAGTTTAAGAAAATATGAAAACACCTCTGGTATATGTTGGTCTCCTCATACGCGCAAAGTATCCCCGACATCAATTAATTATACCCTTCAAAACTATATATATATATTAGCAGGAACATTAGAACATAGCAGAACTGGTGAGCAAACGTGACAAAAATATAGTTTAAGTTTTGCACACCTTGCTCCGAGTAGGAGATTATCAGTGAAAAAAAAGGCACCCTGGATGAAATTTGATACCCTTTACTGATAACCCAAGCTTCCAATTAATAAGTTCACTTTCAGGTCTGATTTTGTAATGTTAATAAACAACTTAGAAATGTGATAGGCATAATGAAATCAGAGTTGGTTAACTTGTATCGTATTTACCTTTTGTGACTGTAAATCACTGGAAAAGAGAAAAGAAAATCTCTTCCAACCAGGATCGTGTTTCCCACGGTTTCATCAAAGAAAACAGGTGGATGAAATGTTCCTCCTCAGATTTATAGCGTCTTTATGGGTTACGAGTGGGTAACCATCCGCACTGATGAATTCACTTCTCCCAAACCCACTATTTACCAGCGGAGAAAATCACAGAGTACGAAAACAACAATAGTTTTATTGCCATTCAGATCAGATCTCCTAGATGTTCTGTCAGTGGTGATATCCTGTATGCGAGAGAGACATTAACAAATAGGAATCCATAGCACGACCGTCCTCATCGACACTGCAACGATGATCCTTTAAGAATAATTGGGAGTTTTGATCACGGAGGCCTGGTGAGAAATAAGAAAACGTAATTTAATGAGCACGATTGACCCTAGGATATGGGGGCAGGCCCACTCTGACCCCGGATATTTGATCCCTTCGATGCCCAGCGCGGTCTCCAGTCGGAGGACCTGATTGGTTGAAGCTTTAGCTGTTACCTGCGATATTTGTCCCTTAAGACAATAGTGATAATAACGATGAGCGTCACGCGACAGTAAGAATGAGGTAAACAGCTTCCTGCGTCATAACTCGGTTGCAAACATTTTTCCGTATCTTTGTAATCTTAGATTTCTGATCGTAATTTTTCATCAAGATCATTTTCACGAAGAAAGAAAGTAGAAATAAATTTAACAAGTTTATGTCTGTATTGGGCATATGAACTGTTTAAAGAAATGGCAATTAATATTGTCCTTTTAAGGTTTTGAAAGAAGACCAATATTTGCAACGTCCTTATACTTTCTGATGTGGAGCCACAGATGCTCAACAGTTTTGTACTGAAAATCTATTTCAAAAGCAGCTTAATTAAAATAACGGAGTGTCTATCTGGGCCTAGTATTGCAATGAGGAAGCATAGGCAAATAAAAAAGTTGCACCACAAAGTAA
>JBCAUA010057086.1:0-11441 GCA_038406235.1 Peronia verruculata
TTGACTCGAAAATTTGGTTTTCACTTCAAAATCAAGAAGTTATTTATAAGTGTTATTTGTTTTTTTTTTTTTTTTTAATTGTTTAGTTAGTTGCCGGTTGGACAGTCTTTTTCTATTTTATAAAATGATTACAGAAATGATAATAATGAATACGAATCAATAAGTGCATAAGTTATTACAATAAAAAGAAAAAAAAAATTCGGATTGAAATCATGAAAAATCATTATGTAGGTTTTAGGAGCGCAAAATTGCTTCTTCCCATTTTTACTGTGGTTACTTAAGATACCTTGTGTTTAGAAAAGGAAAGTAACAGGACTGGTGGTTAAAAAAAAAAAAGAAACTATCCTCATTGATTATGAGCTCTTCCTCGTACATCTGAAGCCCTCTTTAGGAGTTCCACTGAAAGAAAGGGACCTAGACAAAAAAAAAAAAAAAAGAGTAAATCTGGGCAGGAAAGGCATAAGATTATACAGCTACCATGAGGGAAATGATCCTTTGTATGACGCGGGATTTTTTTTTTTTTTTAACGACCCTTCAAAAATTAAAAGAAAATAGAGTGCTGTTTTTTTTTTCTGAAAATATTTTTTGAAGGGTAAATTAATGCCGCATACGTCTTAGAGACATTTTGAAAAATATGTTTTAAATTTTTCCTTGAATTTGTATTATTTATTATTATTCTTATTATTATTATTATATTAATATTAATGAAATTATGGAAATATTAAGATTTTCTTTCATGCTGATTTTAGAAGTTTATTGAGGAACATAAAAGGAGAAAAGGAAAAATTTTCTTTCTTTAATTTTGAATTCAATAAAAAATTTCTTTGTGTAAAATATCAAGCAAAGCAGTGGAAAATTTATGAAAAGCAAGTGACAGTGCGGTGCGTGATAAGACAAAAAAGAAAACGACACCAAAAACATCAACACGTAAAGTATAGCGTTTTCTCTCTCTCTCCCCCTCTCTCTCTCTCTCTCTCTCAATCTCTCTCTCTCTCTCTCTCTCTCTCTTCGATAAGAGTAAAAAATAAAAGTATGAGGTGAGTGGGAGGAGGGAGTGGCCTGAGGGAGGAGAGGGTGAGAGGGCGCCGGCCGTGATTTATATGTTTTCCTTAATACAATGTGTTTTCCCCTCCTCTCTTGGCTCAATCGGCTGGTCACAACTGTAACTGGCTGTGTTCACTACTTTTCCACTCTTCTCAAATCATGTAAATTGCATAAACTAGTTATAACTGGAAAATGCTAATTTATACTAATTATACAGATGTTTAGGAATTGTTTTTTTTTTTTTTTTGTTTTGTTGTTTTTTTTTTTTTTAATTGTGGATATTTTCTCTTAAGAAAAACGCATTTATTTAGAAAATATCAACTTTTGACAGCTACTTCATTTTTGACTGTGCTTAATGTTATTATTAGTAAGTAATGTTATTATTAGTAAAATCAGTAAGCTATCATTAGTTGGTCACACAATTATTCATATTGACCCAGCCGTAGTCAGGCAGCCATGCAGACTTTAGTTTTGCGATGCATTTTTTAACACTTAGACATTTTGGATAAAAATATCATAGAGCACAGGACAGAGGAAGCTTTTTTCCCTCTACCAATTTCTGTCAAAGTATCGACACACATGCACACACATCCAAGCACTCACATACACGACAGGATTAAATAAATAGTATATGGGAAAAATGTATATATATATATAAATGTATATATATATATTTAGTATATGGGTGTGTATGCCAGTGTGTGGTGTCTTACTTTTCAATTGTCAGTACACACCCTACTTTCTGTCAAGTCAAGTCCATCACCTTTGGACACACGCAAGAAACGCAAACCTAGGCGTCAGGGAGTTTTAGAGAAGATGCAGAAAATTCAGAGCTTTGATAGTTTACTCTCGGATAGTAAGACATGGACAGTGATATAGAGCGACTTATGTGAAACGTACTTTTACACCATTACAGTGGCAGAAAACAACAATAAGAAAGCAATCAAGATGTCGGATTCAATCATTTCTATAATATTTAGTTCCCCAGTCAAAATATAATAAGTTAAGCGTTCAAGTTATGGGAAAATCATTTAGCAGCTCATAAATTTCTCACATAGTTTCCTTATTTATTCAGATGTCAAACAAACCACAGTTCTCAACGAATCTAGAGTTTGTCCGGAATGTGTTTATTATAAAAACACGTTTGTCATTAGGCCAGCTCATACCTGTTAAGTCATTATGTCAGCAAGGTTGGTCAACATTTATCTGGGAGGGACAGCCACTCATAGCATAAACATAACTCAACGGTGTGAAAAGGTTGAAAAACAAACTACACAAAACGAAAACAAAGAAGAAGAAGAAAAGAAAGAAAAATACAACATGTTGAAAGGGAATCGAGTAGGGAAGCGGCGAGGGTAAGGGAACAGAGGGCGAGAAAAATTTATGAAAATCGTTCTTCCTAAAATGGGAATCATTAATATAGACTAACATTATTATACGCTCAAAACAGGAAACTAAGAATGAAATAAACGAGACTAATTAAATTTTCGCAGCAAGGACAACTTTAAAGAATGGCACAGGCCTAGTAGTACATGGAAACCTAGATGAATGAATGTAAAGATATATTGATGTCATTCCTACCACTTATCCTATGCGGTTAGCCCACCACTTTCAATATTATCAATAAGGCTTTCTAACAATTAATAAATTAGTTTTCTGGAATTTTTCACCATGTCGTTTTTAAGCAAAGGGCGCAAAGAAGATTTTCTCTTTGCAGGTCTTGTTCAATACACTTTATGTCTGGCAAAGGATTAGCAATCTCCAAATTCTAACATTTTTGCTTTTTTTTTTTTTTTCTTAATTTTTTTTCTTTTGTATTGTCATTTTAATCTGCAACGTCGGAAGCCAAAATCTGTCACATGAATATGAAACAAAATAGTCTTTACGATATCTTACTTCGATCTTAACATTCTTCTTTTTTGTTTTGAGCAATCAAATAAGTAGAAAATTTGCCACTGGCGTTATTTTTTGTTGAATTGCTTCTTTGTCTATTTCTATACATATGTTGTTTGTTTATTATGATATGGCTGAGAAATGCTAAAGGTGCCAGGAGATGTACACAGTCACACAGTTTTAAGAATTTTGTCAACACAATAAGATGTAACAACTTAAAGATTTCGAGAGAACTGAACGCGCTCAATAATTCAGAGTTGCTAAAGTCGCCAGGAAAAAAAAAAGTCTTTCTCAGTAACTTTGTTCTTAAAATACAGATTTCAAATTTTGCATAGTTGGTTTGCCTTAATTGGAGACCGTTTTTGAAAAATTTATTACGTGTATTATTATTATTATTATTATAGTATTTCGTTTTATTTTATTGTTGTGTGTGCGCGCGCGCGTGTGTGTGTGTTTGTTTGTGTATGTGTGTGTGTGTGTGTGTTTTAAATACTTTTATTACCAGGTTAACTAATGTTTTACCTTCTGTTCTTTCTTTAAACTATCATTTACATCGATAACAGGCAGATCAATACTGAAGGATTCAAAGAAATTTTACTGTTGAACAAGCCAGCAAATCATATAATTATATCCCGACAATTGTGTAAACGAAAATAATAATAATAATAATAGAGAGTATTTATATAGCGCTTATCCCCGTAATTACAGGCTCTAAGCGCTTTACAATCTATTAATCATTTTGAAGACGAATGGTTTTTTAAACAATTGTTTTCTCATTTACTTTTCCTAGTTATTTCACATTTCAGTGCCAAAGGAATAAATATCACCTCAAGCCAAAAATGTACCAATCTAACAGAAGCATTTCAGCTTAAAATATACCTTACAGAGTGATGATGAACTAACACAAAAGCACATTAACCCTTAAATCACTCATGGACAGAATGTTCAAATTAATTTTTTGTTTGTTTGTTTGTAGTACAGAATGTAAACCACCATCCATTAAGATAAAATAAGATCGACAAGAAAACTTTATTTTTTCTTCATAAAGGAAACTCCTGTCACATTTTTATAAAAAGGCACTCTCACTTTGCAGGTAGATGAAAATAATCACTAATAGTATTAGATCAAAGCAGACTTGAGGAACGATGTCTCAGCTTGCTGAGCGTAACGCTCATGGCAGAAATGAATTTAAAAATTGTCCCAAAATCTGATAAGGTGAACTAGACAATCATCTGACAACCGTGTTAATAAACGATGAGATATAGTTGCCAATAAATATCACAAGAGGGAGACAGCCTCCACTCATAAAGCCGACTGCTAGGCCGCTTGAAATATGCAAATGTCACTCGACCACGTGAAATTTAATTGATCAGATGTCAAAAGGGGCTCTTTGAGAAGAACGGACTTTTGTAGAGCTATTGGATTTAACTATGAAAGTGGATTTCTAAGGCACAGAAAAGTCATAGCTGTTTCATATTTTTCCATCAAACCTAAAGAAAATAATTTCCCCTGACACTGACACACCAATTTCTCTAATGTATGAAATTTTGATACATGTACCAGTCTTCTTTCACCTGGTGGCGTGACAACTGTACTCAAGTCTTCAATCAATCAAAATAAGGGCAGCTTTGAAAACAGTGATTAAAAACTTTAAGCTTGGTGAAACACGTTTTGTGGCTGCGTTGTCATTGAACAATGCGTCCCCCCCCCCCCCACCCCCTTTTTTTTAGACAAGTATTTCGATCATTTAAATCATCTCTTACCACTCTCTTTGTGCTAAATTCTCATTTGGAATCCATATAAATAGTTAGACACAATGGTGATGAGCACAGAAAATGGTGACAAACGTTCAGCTAGTAACAGAGAAAGCTATTTAAGATCTTCTCCTGGTAGCTACCAGGAGAGCAGTTAAGGACGATGACCATCAGTAAATGAGTCAGATGAGAAGTCTATATAAGGCGTTGCAATGTGTATTCAAAATGTTTATGGGGCAAGTGGAGTAAGAGTCAACAGAAGAAAATGAAATTGTCTTGAAAAAAAAATAATAATAAAACTAATAAAAGAATAGCGGTGATGAGGGTCATCCTAATTTTACATCAACTTGTTAGTCCATTTCTTTCTTTTAAAAATATTTTTATTTAAACATGTTTTTGAAAGTGTTTTTGAAATAGAAAACTATCTTATGGTTGTTAAGGGAGCACCATAGATTGTTATTTCCTTTGACCTTAGGTCATTTCACTGTGTGCATGTGAAATTGGCATGTTTGTCGGAGTCAGAATATGTCCAGGGAACTTCCTAAATGCGTCTGGTAGCCATGCAAAATGACCGCTATCTTGGATTTTGCCCTATTTTTCAATATCTGTCTCCTCCGGTACTACCAAATTGTTCTAAACTTTGCATTTTAACGTCGAATACCTGAATACATGGCAAGATGGAACTTGAGCTTCCTCGCATTTTTTTTTTTTTTTTAGGAGGATTTTTTTTTTTTTTTTAAGTGCCATTGATGGAATACGTACAAAATTGGCATTTTCTTTTTAATATTTTTTTTTCTTCAAAAAGTAAAGGACAGACAAAAATAAAAAATCTTCTGTCATTTTTATTTTTATGTTAAGGAAAACGTATGTGAAATGTTCGTACGTTTTGAAGGAGACAGAACAATAAGAAGAAGAAAAAAGAAAAAAAGTTTCGAGGAAAAAAAAAAATCAATGGACTAAAGACAGTGAAAATATTCACGATGCACAAAATTCTACAATTTTGTAGAGAGAGCATCAAAGTAGCTATAGGCCATGAAATATGAAACCTATCTCTCTATTGTCTCATAGATGACCGGCTTGGAGCTCAGTGTGACCTTTTTTTTTTTTTCATTTACTTCCCTGAATCTGAATGAGGAAGCTCCCCAACCGAAACCCAGTGATTTGTTGTGACAGTATAAATCCTCACAAGACCCATGTTGAATTCAGCAACTCCTGTTATCAATACAAGCAGAAAAAAGAGCTAGTATACCGCTTTTCCTCTAAATTTGAATGCGAATTTGCCTAAATTTTGACTACCCCTCCCCCATAAAAAAAAATAAATGTGCATTTTTTTTTTTTTATTATTTGGCCAGATTATACTGGTATAAAAATGGTAACTCTTAAAAAAAAAAAAAAACAGACATATACCCACACACTCACAGAAAATTAAATTCGCCATTTGATCCGAAACTGGTCGATCTTGTGCCATAAGGACACCGGTTGGTGTTGTTGGGGTACTGTTTGTATCACAGTGATTGTGTACTTGGGCGTGAGTCTCAGCCAGAGATTTCATTCCTATGTGTTCTCTCTTGTTCTTTGCTGGTAATACCGTCTTCCACAGTTCCTTGGAATATGGTCTTCGCAAGACTGTTAGATCTTGTTATATGTCGGTATCACCTCAGCTTCCTTTTTCTTGTCTTCAGATTGTCTCATGTATTGTTGAATTGTCTGGCGGATATCATCATATGTTACGCAATTATGGTAAGAAATGACCAAGATGACCAAGGAAGCATTTTGTCTCTAGTGCCTGAATTCATCTCTCTAGTTCTGCCGTGAGCGCTGATGTCTTCCATGAGGACGAGAAAATGAGAGCACCAGTGTACATAAGTCTGATCATGTCAGTTGTTTTCGTCCTCCCCAGCTACTCTTTCAATATCATCTGCATATGGAAGGTTTGTGGTAGTTCTATCTCTCATGGTACTATGCCCTTGAGGCTTTCAAGAACATCACTCATTATTCTCTCCTGAAAAACGTTGAAAAGCAAAGAGAAAAAAGCGACTCTGACAGAAGTGGGGGACCAACTTCCAGCAATCCATCATTTACTATGGTCTAAATTAACTTTCACATCAGCAAACGAATGAAAGTTGCTCTTACATCTGCTGTCTCAGAGTAAAGTAGTGGGTTTCCCTCCACAGCAAAGGTCAAGACAATGTTGGTTTTGACTGAGGAAGAAATGACAACCAAATCTGCCCATCAATTATTCTAGCATTTTCATTATTGTCACTCCATATTAATATCCAAGAATTTTTGTTTGTTTGTTACTCGAAAAGTTTAAAGATAGGGACTTTAATATGACGAATTTATTGAAATGACACAGAGAATCAAACAGATTTATTATGTCCTTGTCAGCCATATCCAGATCAGCACCCGCATGAGGTTGAAAGGAGAAAGGAAAACGTAACATTGTCAATTTTTTATTTTATTTTATTATTATTATTATTATTTTTTATTAAGAAAAATATTTTGTCATTGAATAGTTATTTTTTAAACTTTCATTTTATGTGCTATGCATGCCTACAGCTGGCTAAATCAAGTTTGCACAAATATTGGTATAAATGAATTTATCGGTGTAATGTAATCCCTTATATTGCAGAATCGTGTAAATGACAAGTCTGTGTAAGAAAATAACACGGATAGTAACACATGTCTGGCCTGTAAATGTCATATATTATGTCTAATTTGAAAACTGAATGACACCAAAAAATGTTGTGTAGACATGTAAGCCTTACAGGTTTGTTTTAACTTTGTTTTTGATTTTTGCCAAGTGCAGAGTAATAAAGAAAAGTAAGACAAGATGAGGGTTATTGAGTTACTGATTAGGGGTTATTGAGGGTTATTGGGTTATTGATGAGATGATTGAGCTTCATCACTTTACTCAGTGGTGAAAATCAGTCTATTTCCTAAATACTACTGCTATCATTCATCCTTAAAATCATTGGAGGACACCGAGAATTTTTCACGATTTCCATTCCTTTCATCCACTTCTTACATTTTCTGTAACCAAACCCCCTGATTAGGGTTTAGGAAAGAAAAGAGGAGAAAATAAGAACATGTGTCTCACCTTTATGTACATAATAGCTGTTTAATTCGAAGATGTTCTGAGACAAAGGCAATTGCATGCGTCTGGCTTCAAGTAAAGACATGCAAAATCGTCCAGTTGCGGCACTCCACTAGCAATTTCAGAGCAAAGCCAAATCTCTGTACATTCTAAGCTCCCTGAGTTAGACAGCCTTTGGCGATAACGAGACAGGTGTCTCACAAATGCTGCTGGCCATTGAAAGAAATAACAGTCAGTTTAATTGCCAGAGAAAAGCAATGATTCACTTGGGGAATTGTCCTAGTTTTGCATCAGGCTTCTTACCGAATTTTAATAAATTGCACAAACGCGGAAATTAGATGATTTTATTTTTTATAATATGGAGAAAGATTAAAAGACCACAAAGAGTATAATTGCGAGGTCTTTACCTGGTATTTTATGTTTTTGTTATGATAATAGAAAATTTCAAATAATAACTGGAAGGACAAAGAGGGGCGGCGGGGGGGGGGGGGTTATACTTAATTTATGATTTATTATGAACTCAACACTTCAAATTCGATTCAGTCTGTTTCATTAGGTCCACAATATTGCGAATGAGCCTAGGATGCCCCATATTTATTCACAGTTTTATAAATCCATTCCCATAATTTTCGATTGGAACTACCTGCTCAAACGTAATGCTTGAGAGCCCGAAATATCCCTATCGAAATTAGAAGCAATTTGCGATGATTTTTTCATGGTAAGAGAACCTTAGGGTTCCACATCAAGCTTTCCTGTCACTTCCATAATAAAGTGTTGAGAGCTACAATGACGTCATTGTCGCTCATGCAAGATGGCAAAAAGAACTTTAATTTGTGTTTAGGGACATTTGTTCTGTTCATTCATTCATTCATCGTTGGAGAATGGATTGATTCCTGATTGATTGATTAAATAGTTGATTCATTGATTGATTGATTCATTCAAGCAAATTAACACGGAGTATTCTGCCAACATAATATGGTCAACATAGACCCGAACCTTGAGTTGAGTTGAGTCCAGAAATCTGAGTCTTGGGCAGATCATATTGGGACATTCTATGACTATATGCTCTGGCATTTCAAAACAGGATCAACAATGCCAGCACAACGGATCACGGCTGGGGTTTAAGCGGTTTAAGTAATTCTTGAGAGCCACGTGCCCCGTGCGTAGCCTGAAGATCGTGGCGCACTCACTCCAAGTCAGCTGGTTAATGGATCATCTTTCTTGTGGCTTGGCTGCGCGGCGTGGAAACCGCGAGCCTTGTCAGATCCATCCCAGTGTTCCTTTCACTTCTCTCCGGTTCTTTCCTTAATGGCAAAACGAGCACCGGTTTCCTGGCTTCCACGGGACCCAGTTTTTGCCAGGGAGTCTGCAATTTTATTTCCCCGGTTTTCGACATGTCCAGGTATCCACTGCATATACACCCTTATATGGAAGTCTGATTCCATCCCCGCTATCGTGCCTCGAATTAGCTCCTGAGCCTCAATGTCGAAGTCAGGGTTGCGAGACTCCAGAGCCTAGGAGAGTCGCCCTGGAGCCAGCGAACACCACTATATCCGCGGGGGAACACGGATGCCTCCTCAAACCTGCTGAGAACGTGAGTGGGCGCTCGCCTTATAGCCTCCACTTCAGCATAGTAGCTGGAGGCTGGGAGCCCCAAGGATCACTGAGATAGTCAGCGGGTGCCCCATAAGAGAACTCAATATACACTCAAAAGCCACCATCACGGACCGCTCCTCGAGCGGAGCCGTTTGTAAACGCTTTGACCATTGTCTCTGATGGATATTGATGGACTGTTTCGTGCTGCCGTGCGGAAGGCCGCTCCGCCACAGGAGTTTTTGTACTGTCCAGAAGCGTCTGGAGCACCTTGGGACCACGAAGACAGAGTCAGTGCGTCGTATCTTTACAAGAAGGAGGCCATGTCGTACTTCTCGGTTAGCCTCTTGCCTATGCTGGCGACAGACCTCCTCAGGAGTCTTTGAGACACCACCGTCAACCTAGTTTTCCGGTCAGGATCGTCATCACCGAGGCGGACGATCGGCTTTAACTGACTCAGGACACTCTCTCCGCAGGTCCAGGAGTTCCACATTGGTAGCTACTTCCAACGCTATTACAGGAGTGCCTTTGAGTGCTCCTGTGATTAGGCCAATGCCCTATTCTGCACACGATCCAACTTCTCCAATGACTTTCCACTGGTGATGGCCTGCGCCACCATACTATAGTCAGCCACGTGTCAGTCATACCCGAGACACAGCTGCCTCAGGAGACCTGTAGACGCATCCAAATGCGACCTGGCCAGCTTTCTCGGCAGATTCAATCTTTGGGCCATCTGCTTGGCGACATCGTCAACATGCTTAGGGTCAGCATGGAGTCCAGTTTGATACCCAGGTACTTGGAGTTTTTAGAGTGCTTGAGAGTGAACCCATACATGGTCAATTTTATCGTCCTCTGCCTTTGAGGGATGCTATGCATGAATAGCTGGAAGACAGTTTCATCGGTGTTAACGACCATCTTCTACAGATTGGCGTAACAGACGATTTGCCGAAAGGGTGCGCTGGACCCTCGTTGTCAGTGCGGCATCATTTCTCCCCATTGACCATAATAATATGGTAATATCATCAGCGAGGAGACCCGTTTCGGGTCTAGGTCACTGGTGAAGGCCAGAAACAGAGTACAGCTGGGGGCAGATCCTTGGGGAAGACCCTCTTCCCCCGTTCGTTCTACAGACAGGCTTCCTCGTGACTTGGTCAAAATTCGATTTGTGAGGGAGCTGATGATCCAGCTGTACATCCTACCTCGCATCTTCAGTTTCTGGAGCTTCAACAGTAGGCCCGATCTCCAAATCCTCATATCGTAAGCTTCCTTTAGGTCGATAGAAACCGTAAGATAAGGTGATGTGTAGACGATGAAGATTCACAGGACTCCTAGGAACACCCGGACTGTTTTATGGATCACACAAAACGGGAGCTCCTAAATTTATAGTAGGTTTGGCGTTGAAAGGGAGATAATTTCGCAACTTTGACTTTTCTTACTTGCGTCTTTTCGGTCTTTTTCTCGAGCAAGGAAAGTGAGACAAAGCCATACATGTTGGAAACAGGTCCAGGAAATGTTCGGTGAACGCCAACCCATTTTTTTTTTCTGCCAATCGTTACGAGTGATACCAGAGTGAGAGAGAAAAAAAAAAAAAGAAGAAGAAACCCAAGCTTCTAATTCTGTTAATTCTTTGGATGGTCAACGTTTGGGAACAGCAAGGTGAAATTCCTTGACAAAGTGAAACTACAAAACTACCCCTGTAGGTAAAGATGAAGACGCCAAGCACTGGGTAGGATTTGAATTTTGCTCCCAGGACGACGTCAGAAGAAATCAATTACTGATCGGTTATTGTCAGTATAATTTGATCGTCATCGACAGTGTTTTGATGTTAAGGCCCAAACAGTTATCATGAAGAATGATAAAATGAAATTATGGAATGAAAAAATGGAATTAATACAGAGGAATTATTTTAGAGCTTTACTGGCCGTGTGGAAATAAATTTATTAATAAAAAAAAAAAAAAAGAAAAAAGAAAAGAAAAAACCATCCAACTTCTAACTGCTACACCAAGCAAAACAGAGGCAAATGAGAACAATTTAAAAAAATAAACATGGGAGAGACAGA
>JBCAUA010057097.1:0-11440 GCA_038406235.1 Peronia verruculata
CCCCCCCCCCCCCCCTCCTCCCCCCTCCCCCCCCCCCCAGATGAGACAGAAAGAGGAAATTATTATTATTATTATTTTGTTAATGGTTAGCTCTACCGTGTAAATCCTCCATCTTTTATGATCACAATGCGCAAAAACTAAGCAAATTTCTTATCAACAAGAACGTAGCCCACAGGGCAAATGGATAAAACATCGGTCTCAAACGATTTAACCCTCGTGTAATAGCAAGGATAGTGATTTTAAAGCAATGTAACGAGAATTTTGCCATAAAATTGTCATCACCTTCAGCATGTACCATCATTTTCATTAGCTTCTGCTGACAGCATGTTCCGATTGCTTAGCCACTATTCACTTCAATGTCTCCCAATTCCAATATCACGAAGTATTTACTCCCAACTAACGACTGATCGGACAGTCACGCAGTCCTGTCAGACACTGCACAATATCCGAACTAAAGATTCTACGTTGTTCAGTGGCCCGTTGAATTGTTCAATTTATCTAACTCTCCAGGGCAGTCGATGATCTGAAAAGCTAAAATGAAATAAGATCTAAAAGAAGAGTGCTGTTGCTTGCAGTTTCCTATCCACTGATGGGCTCCTCTCGAGAGAATGACTGATAGCTAGCTCTACGAGGGCTAAAGAAGACGCGAGAGAAATTGAATGTTATTCTCCCAAAGGCAAGCTTTTTTGTCAGATGCAGACACTTCAATAGATTTGGCCTCATTATTGATTTTTATTGGCTGGGTCAGACTATACTTCATTACTTAATGATTAAAGTATTGTTTTAAAATTTCGATATTTTTTTTCTGTCTCTGTCTCTGTCTCTCTCTCTCTCTTTCTCTCTCTCTCTGTCTCTCTCTGTCTCTGTCTCTGTCTCTCTCTCTCTCTCTCTCTCTCGAAACGTGTGATGAGAATTTGAAATCCGAGCCAAACTGTGAAATCCGTAATGTGTATTTTTTTATCAGCTGATGGTATATAGTAGTAATATCACTTTGCGGTTCATTGTACAGTCAGATCAGTTAAAAGCGATGTATATTATATGATTCAAATGTTTTTCCCCTACTGTGATATTTTGTCCACAATTTTGTTTTTTGTTGTGTTTTAACTGAAGGATCTAACGGCAGACGCACTTTGGTTTCTTTTTTTTTTTTAAATGTCAATAACGTTTGCTAGTAGAAAGGAACTATTTTGTTGAGTTAAAAAGAAACCCATTCCTTTTTTTTTTCTTAGAAGTGAACCCACAACGGTACTAAAGTCATGAATTCAAAGCAGTTCGACCTAAAGGACGAGTCCCGGACAAACGGTTGTCAGTCCATCATCTCACGATGTGTCTCTTGCGACTGCTTTTCTTGACTATACCCCAGTGTTCAGCTTGCTACTCCTTCATGTGTCCTGGTCAAGATGGACCCTGTCCTGTCTCCTTACTGGGACCCTCTGGACATTTTAACAAATTAAACCCTAGATAACCTCCCATCAACACAGTTGCGAACCTTTTCCACATGACGGTTCTCTATGTCATGTTAACTCCTCCCCAGCTACTACCATCACAACCACTCCATTCTCAGTTCCACACAAGGTGAGCACTATGTCTCTCTTTCTTTTTGTATTATGTTGAGGTAAAATGGCAAGCTAAATATACAAGAAATACTTTTCCATTGGTAAGTATTAGTGACAGAAATAATTTACTACAATGCTAGCATTACTGTAATGATGTTTATACATGTTCAAGAAATGAGAGACTGGACTTTAGTAGTACTCTTCGAATTACAGGCATTCTTTGGCAAATTTACTGTAGTTTAAGAAATGATAATTTAAGCTGTCTAAAGGAACATATCGGTCATGCCATCAGAAGTCGGAAAACGGACCTCATGTCTACAGCACTGATGGGCAGAGTGGAGGGCTGCAGGAAAATAGGAAGACCGGCAATGTCACTGATGGACAACATCATGACAATCACTGACCTGTCTCTTGGTGAGGTCGTCCACAGAAGTCGAGACCGAGAGGCCTGGAGGGATGTTGTAGCGTCCATTGGAGGAGCAACCATCGAACACGGTGTTGCCGATGAGCGATGGGCGATGAGCGAAAGGCATTCCAGTACAATTTTCGATCGACTTTGACCAGAAAAGCCCTGGACACTTTAAGGGTTAATATTTTTTAATCGAGTAACTAATAAACCAGAACATTATGGTTAACACACTTTCACATCATCTCTTAACATTCAAATTCCTGAAAGCTGCCTCTCCTTACGATGCCACACTTAGGAATGCCATTTCTCTGTATTCATCCCCAGCCTTATGTAAGCTTACAGAGCTAAACACACTAAATCTCATCTTTTCGCAAATTAGATCATCTCTTTCAGCAAGCATTCAGCTGATCTATACCGCCTGCCACATTTCATGGTTCTGTGTATGTGTGCGTGAGTGTGTGAGTGTGTGTGCGTGTGTGTGTGTGTGTTTGCGTGCGTGTGTGTGTGTGACCTTTTTTGATTGTTTTGTCATATTTTGCTTTGTAACTTACCTATATAGCCATAACAAAAATTCATTATTGTAGGTTAGTTATATTACTCAACCGTATACTCAGTTCTTTCTTTTTTTTGAGGGGGGGGGGGGGGGCAAGAAAGGGAAGAGAGGGGGGGGGGGAAGGTGCGGAGAAGACATATACTCATGCTTGATAATTTCCTTACGATTACATATATTACATTGACAAGGCATAATATTATTATACTAGAAGAGAACCTATGGCCTTCGTGGAAGATTTTTTTTTTCGACATTCCCCTGCGATTTGAAAGTGTATGGCAAGCATTGGCATTTTGGATGATTAAACTGAAAGTTACTCAAAGAAAACGTGGTACTTTGAACTCGCCTTTCCATGGAAATTACAATTCAGATCAAACACCATCGCAAATTTACCATTCAGTTATTATTGCCTTTTTAGAGTAATGTCAGACATAGTAATTTTTTTTCCAGATTTATAAAAGTGGAAACAGAGATCTTTATGCAACAATTGTATGCGCTAAATTTCAGATGGATACACTCAGCAGTTTTCGGGTCCATGAGCTTTTTATTCGTTTTATTGTAGATTTATGGTATATATAAGATAGAGTCATGTGTTCATTTTTTATCTATTGGTTTTCTCTGTCTGTAATGACGCACTGCAACATCTCATTTCATTTGTGATGAATTTAAAATACTATTTGGTATACTGTCACATAAACTGGTGTCTGTTATTGAAATATGGAACTAACGTCAAGAAAAAAAGAAAAAAAGAAATGGGGGTGCGTCATGATCCACCTTTGAGAGAGACTTTAACCTACTGATTGAATCACCCAGTTGCTGCTTATAAAAATACTTTCAACATAGGCAGTCTAACATTCATGTTACAACGGCTATAATTTTCTAGTGAACTCCTCCTGGACGGCACGGAGGTTTGAAAAGAAATGCTTCAAAGACACGCTCAAAACATTTATAATTGAAAGCGTTTAGTACCAACTCTGACTGCTGTGAGGAGATTGTCTTGGACCAAACAAAGTGGTAATCTCTTATCCATGACGGTGCTAAACTGTGCAAAGCCAACGTTTGCACACCCCACTCTTCCACCCTCTATCCCGCCCCCCCCCCCCCCAACAAAGCGTTGAACAACAAAATTCTCCATCCAATGTCGATGGCCGGACTAACACATTGCTTCTTAACCCTTATACCCATCTGGGGTCGTCGAGTCCGGTGATGAGCTGCAGCTTCTCCATCCGCCGAGTAGAGATTGCGGACCAGGATTTAAGTCTCAGCAAAATATTCACTTTGTCCTTTTCTGAATATTGTCAGCCCATCTTTTTCTTCTGTCTTCCTCTTTTTCGCTCTGTTACTACAGTACACACACTAGATATCATTACTTAGCCTTTGGCACTGCCATGCCAGTCTTCACAGAGCAGAAGCATAGATTAGACTAAGCAATAATTGACGGATACTCGGCTTTCAACAGCTAAAACAGATCACAGGTGAAAATACATGCAGAAAGTCACAATGAATCTGAGAGAATGCTGACGCCTAAGAGCTGGGCCAAACAATAAGTCTGGTCGACAGCTGTGATAGGCATTTGAAAACACTTTTTTTTTCCAATGCAGAATAAATAAAACAGAATGAACTTGAATAATGATGACGATCAAAGCAAAAGTCTGGGGGCGGATTTGAAGAAGAAAAAGAACTAGAGAAATAAGAATCACCATTAGCCCTCGGACACATAGTAGTATGTATCTGAGCATTTACGATTGGACATAAGTCTGGAAAAAACATTTTGAAACCAGATGGTAGTCAGGAACAGGGGTGGTCTGGTGCTTCTGATGTCTTGATGCTTCTTTATTCCGCCATAGGTTGAGGATGCAAAGCAGAATATGTCTTCTATCCTAACGGACGAACAAGGCGTATGTTCTTCATCAGCTTAGTTATTTCCCTGCCAATTCAAACTGTCTTCCCACAACAGTAACCTGGTGCAACGTGTTGAAAAGATTTTATTCAGCATTTGTTAAAACAAAGATGGCTAAACATATTCTAGAATTTTTCGAAACAGGAAAGCATGTTGGTATTTTGACTTCCTTCACTTGCAAATTTAAAAACTAAAAAAAAAAAAAAATTCTTTTAACAGTGCTTCCAAAACGAGAAGACTGACAGCCTCTTGCTTTGTGGCTAAAAGTGGACTTCTGTACTGTGAAGTGTCTATAGGGACAAAAAGATTACAGTGAGTTGTGATCCTAATTTTATTACTAGCTTTTGCCTTCTGGCGTCAAGGTCATGCATTTGTAATGTGTGTAGCCATTCAATCCTAGGAAAAAAATGTATATATCTCAGCTATGCGTCCCCAGTGTGTTAGGAAGAAATATATGGAAATTTGGAATTTGGAAATTTTGGCCAGAGGAGGGCGACTGCGCATTCTTCTTCTGATTTTTAACCACCCACGTTCTCTGACGAAGGCCATAACTCCATGCCGATTATTGGTAGGAAAAAAAAAATCAACCCTTGAATCTTGCTTGATGGCTTTGTAAATATTATACCCCCAGCCCCCAAGCTTTTAAACATGATCTCACATAAAATCGAAAGTTATCGCCTAATGACGAAAGAATACATTAAAACAGAGGAGGATATAAAAAGGCATTAGTAACACAGCTGTTGAAAAACTTTCAATATCAGCCTTGATGTGGTCTATATGATGGAGGATAGTCAAATATATTAATGGCAAACTAGATCCTTCAGAGCAAAAGAAGTAATTCAAACACGACCGCTCTTTCATGCAGATACGCCCACACTGCCTCCCAAGGTTTAAGAGCCTCTCTGTTAGATTTGATTTATTTCGATCATGAAATTTGATAACACTATGGACGTTCTCTATTAGTATACTGTTTTACATCAGCAGTAAAAATATAATGGTAACTTACAACAACTCATCAGAGTTAATTTTCATGACACGTGAAAAGAGATTATCAGGACGGGGATCGGAGTCAACAGCCCTGAAATTACAAATCATTCGATTTCGGCGATGTTAATTAGCTCTGTAAACAGTGTAAAGAAAAAGCAAATTCAGGCCAGGATATCGATCCTCGACAAGAGCTTTCAAATAACCAGTTTGTACGTCAGACAACATTGAAAGGTTTCATCAAGTTGTTGACCGAACCATCAAATTTAGGGCTATTTGGAACACATGTTAAATGTTCTGTATGTTAAACATATCACCTAGAATGCGTCCATGAAAACTGTACACGTTTCACTGTTTTGCATTGTATGTAAGGCACACAAGCACAGATGATAAAGTTGGCGCCATTCATCAGCAACCCTCTCTATCTGCAATAGCAAGTCCAGGGTCGCCCTAGGTAAGACAGGTATTCTCATAGGAGACTAAATAAAAGTATTGATGACATGCTATTGATGGAGAGAAACATTAGGTTGTTTTACCAAATCCATTTTCCAATCGAAGGTATTTTTATAAACAAATCACTTGGAAAATGGAATGGGAATGGATCAGTAGGAAAGTGCCATTTCTTATTAAATCATTGACGCACGAAGTAAAACAAAACAAAAAGTTTTAGAGTTAATCAACTGAGATCAAATCATTAAAGCCCAGACTGACATTAGTTTCATCCCAACGCGTTTCAATAGCATCTGCTGGTGGGAAGCCAAATTGTGGATAACAATCGCAAACCGAATTTGTGGTCACTTCAGATGTTCTCATTTATTACTTCTGGATAAATCAAGATGTCTGTAATGAGAGTATCGACAAGATGAAAATAATAATATGCTAAATATTATGTAGCTGAGAACACCAGAGTGTGGAAGAGAGCCAGTTTTGCCAGAATGCAAACCCATATATCAGGAACCACCTGGGATATGAGGAAAGTTGTCAAGACTAGCGTCCTCAGTCGAACCCCAACGGCCCAATCGGTCACAGGACTCCTGCATCCATCATGCTCATGTTTTAATATAGACACTGAGCTTAATGTACCATACCATCAAGGGTTAATGAGCCCATAAAAGTTAACTTGAAGGTGGCACGACGAGGAAAAGGAAAGAAGCCGGTATTGTGATTAAGCAATTGTCTGCGACAGCAAACAGGTCAAGTTGATCTGTCCAAATGAGGAGACAGACACGGACTCTGTACTGGTAACAGGAAATTAATCTGGAAAAAAAAAGAAGTACAAAAATATTGGTGAAAGCCAAGGAAAAAAACAAACGTGCTTTCACAAAAATCGATAACAACAAAACTTTTTTTAACGTAGTTTTATTATTTCACCACATTCAAATACAAACTTTGTAGTGTTAAGAGACAACATATTTCATCGCTGAGTTCTTTAAAACCTTCATTTTATTCAGTGTGTGTTTAAAAATTAAATTGCAGAAGTAATTCACAAATTTCTTGAAACTTTTTTTTTTTTTTTTCATGGAAAAGGCGTTGTGTCAAGGTATGTTTGAAAATGCAGTTTGGCCAGGTGCAGGAATGAAAAACTAGAAGGTTCGAAATTTTGGCCATACCATCACATGATCCACCTTTTTTCAAACATAACGAGTTCTACTCATTGTCGATTGCCTGTTTTAGTTTTTTTTTTTAGTTAATTGTCTATAGACAGTCAGTCTTAAGTTTTAGAACATTTGCATAAAGTGATGATGATGGTGGTGATGATGATACTTAGACGGAATAAAGGTATGCAGGTAATCTTTGACTGACTGCTCCACATACAATCAAATATCAGATTGTATCTTAATCGAACTAGTGTCAACTCTTGATAATTTTGAATTTTTAGACCATCACTTCCTGCAGGTTTAGGGTACAGTTATAGATACTCCCTTTGCTCCAGCATAAGCAAATTTATTCATGCAGTCGTTGTGGAAGAAAAAGATTGTAACAAACAGAGATGTTATTCAACCACTATGGGTTGTCAGATATCTAGATGACATGTCCTTGTTTTATCCTAACAATGAAAAAAGTATTAAGCAATTTGAAAAAACCATCTCAGCAACATTCATAGCACTAATTAGTTTACTATTTCATTTGGAACAGAATAGGCTTCCTTTTTGGATGTCCAGCTTAAAATTACTGAAGATAACATTTTCACTAATCTTTATAAAAAGCCCTCTGACGCTCACAACTACCTAAATCCCCCCGACGACCATCCTAGGCACATTATTTAGATCCATAGTCCATAGCGGCTTCCTTCGTCTCCGAGGGATATGCTCCGACAATGATTTCTTCTCCAAACGAAGCCAAGAGTTCAAAACAAAACTACTCAAAAAACATAATTTGGGTTATTTATTTTTTAATTTTACATGTTTTTAGAGTATTCTTGTAATTCACTTTTTGGTCATATCACATCATCGAAAGGAGAGCACAACTTGTTTCTAATGGAAAAGACAACGCAATCTTTGTTGCAGATTTTATCATCATAATCAAGTTGTTTATAGATTTCTATGTTATTTATTTTTCTTGAATTGTTTTGCTAGTTGCCGGTCTGACAGTTTTATTGTATTTTTATAAAATGATGGTGATGATAATGATAATATTGCCCCGACGAAGAGCCATGCGGGCTCAAATATTTGGCTGGCAATATTATTTTATTAAATCAATTCTTCATGATTGTTTTCCCACATTTTCGATGTATGTGATTGGTTGCGGTGAACAGCCATCCTAATTTTAAGATGTTCTTTAAAAATGATAATCATTATCTATTAGATTATGGTATTGTTATTTGACACTCCTGATATTCTCATCTGTCTCGATTGCAAGAATTTCGTATCCATGTATTTGATGTTTATTTACATCATTATCATCATCATTTGATATTAGCTTCCTCTGACATTCATGATATTACGATAAAATGATGATAATTCTCTGTTTCAGTGAACTATATCTCATATTAAAGTCGAATTTTAGATACATAATCGGGATGATAAACATAGGGAAAGAATATCAGGCTTCAATTATGACAACATCTCTTCAAATTTGCTAAGCAGCAAATGTTTAAACGTAACAAGATATAGAAAAACAAATTTCTTAATTCAAATATCTGTCGCCCCGCTAACAGATTAAAAAAAAAAATTAGACATTTTCCCTCATTTCACATCTAGTAGACAGTTAAATTTAACAGGATGCAGAAAGACAGATCTCTTCCTATAATCTTTGTAGCCCCACCGATCACAAATAACATGAGTTTGCAATCACTGAATGTTTCCAAGCGGCTGTTTTACTTGTTTCTCCAGACTCAGCTACTGGTCGCACACAGCACGTACCTGGACTGGCCGATCCTCTCCTAACCCCCATTTATACAAAACATCGCATTTCTTTCTGCTGCCGTTCTCTCTCTCTCTCTCTCTCTTTCTCTCTCTCTCTTTCTCTCGCTCTTCTCCTATCTCCGTTACATCCCTAGTTTTCTCTCTCATTTCTCTTAGCCATCTCTTTTCCTGTATGGGCCATTAAGGCAAGGAATCTGCCGTATTTCAGCCTTTCTGTGATTCTTCCGACATCAAAGTCCAGCAGATCGTTATCGAGCGTCACATATAAACAAACAGAGCATCTGACCTGCCGCAATGCCAGGGGGATCTGGCTAGGATAACGGAACGCTCGTCTTCTCGTTTTCATTCATCTGTGTGTCCGTAATCTATTTCTGCACAAGAATGGATGATATGAGTGTATTAGTTCTTACTAAGGCCGAGCAAATACGAGGGCCTTTTCCAGGTCTCTCCTGCAGTCGTCTCATTATTTTGTTTCGTGAGTTAATTCAGGACTTCATACTGTTAACTTGTGGTGCAACAGTTTTATGTTTATAAATGGATCATGAACGGATGTCTGTCTGTCTGTCTGTCTGTCTGTATGTATGTATGTATGTATGTATGTATGTATTATGTATGTATGTATGTATGTATGTATGCATGGATGGATGGATAGATGGATGGATAGATGGATGGATAGATGGATATAAAGTTTGATAGCTGGAGGGATAGATGGCTAGATGGATGGATGGATGGCTGGCTGGTTTGGTGAATGGGTGGCTGGATGGATGAATAGATGGATGGATGAATGAATGAAAAGATGACTGGATGGATGGATGGCTAGATGAATGGATAGATGGATGGATGGATGGATGGATGGAGGGAGGGAGGGATAAGCAGATGGCACAAAGTCAGTGATAAGATGAATTTTATTACGGACAAAGGGATGGGCCAATGACTCAGTGGCCAACTCTACGTGATGGAATTCACAAGTAAATACTGATGGATTGATATCTTGATACATGCTGACTCCATTATCGGTAACTGATAACAACGGCACGTTTGTGTAAGCTAACCTCAGGTATCGTGTACTTGATATGTCCAGCACTTGCAGCTGTCTCAGTCACAACAATTACAAAAACAAGAATAACAAAAGCTAAAAGTGGACAATTCTGTTAGTGAAAGAGTTCAAAGTCATGTAACGGTTAAATATTGTCAAAGAGTAGTATAAGCTGTCTGTTGCAAAACGCGCTGACTTGGTCTTCTGTTTTAATTAATAGATTTAGGATGTCGGTCGTATATTCTTAGTTGGTTCCAGAAAATCCCAACAGTCTATGTGGCAGTGAAAGAGAGATGAACAATTTAAACAAACAAACAAACAGCAATAACAACAACAAACAAGATTATTGAAGAATATGGAATAGAAAGAACTAATATAACAGGTAGTCCGTTCGGATCGGGACTTCCACTTTTATTTGACACGATAGTTTAAATTGGCAACGGCTTCATTAGAGTCCTATGACAATTGAGGACAAATGATAAAGAAAAAAAAGAAAAACAAAATAAAAGGTAGATGAGAACTAAGGCACAGACAGAAAGAATAACTGAGAAGAGTTTAGATAGGTTAACACCAAAAGTAATTATGGTTATCAGATTGTACAGGTGTTAATCACTTTGATATAATTATTATGAACAGCTGTCTCATTGAGAAGACCATTGGGACACATATGCGATCTTTCATCAGACCAGGCGTAATTACAGAGAGAGGTCGCACATGCCGGGCCAGATTGAACGATCTTTCGCAGTGGTCATTACTGGACAGTCATAATGAGACTTCGACCCAGTCACATCGTTTCCTTATGTTGACTGCGACCTAGTCAGTTCATTCCTAATGTCAACTAACTATTGACGTGAAGTAGCGATGTCACCTACGGCGAAGTTGTAATTCATGCTATATGGACCATCGAGCCACCAACTTATATTACTAAGCTAACCCTGTTGTTAGCATCACAATCAATATCAAGATCAAATTTACTTTTGTCCACTGCGTTAAAATCAATGGTTTGGTAGCAGTTAAAATCAAATTGACATGTCTTTCTCATCCACACTGCTATGTATTCTCTAATTAAATTCCCTTTTTGCATTCTTGTAAAATACATTTACATCGAGTTAAAATATGTATTTGGTAAGTTGTTGAAAATCAAATACACCTGTACACCCGTATTGCTTTTTATTCGCCATGTAAAGGTTGCTAAAGAAGTCAACACATCCCTGTTGTTCATTCATTTTGTGACTTTCATAAGCGGTCAAAATCGAAAAATTCTACACATCAATATTGGTGCATTGTATATTTCGCCACTGTATTAAACCTTGTGTCTTTGGTGTTCTGATACTCGTCATTTTAATTCTAAGATGTTTGAAGTCCACTGTTATAAATTTGGGGATCAACTAGGCTCTTTCTAACACCAGAATGTCGCAAAATTGTCTGGACAAACCGTAACGGCAAAGTGAATTTTTCGTACACTCACGTCCAAGAACGGCCTCATTGCGAGTAAGCAACAGAATCTATATAATAAGAGCGATCAGGGGGCGTGGTACTTATCTTATGGTCCAATAAAGTCAAAATCGGCAGACATTTAAAATTCAAAGAAAATTACAGACGTGGGCAACTGATACCCAACTGTGTTATAGGCTACTCTT
>JBCAUA010057108.1:0-11440 GCA_038406235.1 Peronia verruculata
CCTCCCCCACCCCCCCCCCCCCCCCCCCCCCCCCCCCCCCCCCCCCCCCCCCCCCACCCCCCCCCCCCTCAACCCCTAAAAGTTTAAATTTTGCAGTTTTTCAGTTTCATTTTTGAAATATTATTTTACTGGTCGCTGATACTATTAGGTGTTGCGGGAAGATAGGCTTCTGTCAGCCGCAAGACGGGTAGCCTGGAAGAGGGGCATTTTATGAGATCTGAATCTGGCTGCCTTTCCAGCCAGGGTTTGATGTTGTACGCCCTGATAAATAGTTGGCTATAGAGCCGTCCGCATGAGGTGACCCAACTATTTTTTTTTTTTTTTTAACTTCAGACTTCAGCAGCTGACAAAACTCATTAGGGAGTGTCAATTCCGACGGAGTGATACTGTCACCATGGATATTGTGTCAACTACGACCACGTAACAACTTCGCTTATTCGAGAGTTTCTCTGACAGTATCACAATTGTCAAAGAAGATTGAGTCAGGCAGTAGTCAAACTTGATAAAGCCACATTTTTTTAATATATCTTTTTGGCTTTGTTTTGTTTTTCTAAAGTAGAACTGATGAAGTATGAACAGGCTGGCATATTTTTTGTTATTACAGTGAAATAAATTACAATTACTATGTAATTACAATGTAATAATCATTAAAAAAAATCTCTCAAATGCGTAGAATGAATAAAAAAAAAAAAAAAATGTGAACACATTCACAATCAACAGTGGTGCACACGCACAGACACACATATCTCCTCTTCACCCTCCCACACAAACTCATCAATCTGATAATGGCATTCACTGTCTATGACAGTCGAATACCCATTTAATCGCCGGTACGGACAGACTGAATATACCTGCAAATTATCCTCGACTACAAGAGCTGTAATTACATTTATAGTATACAATTTTTCGTCTCTTTAATCTGTTATGTTGATTACCCTACTGATACTCCAAGCCGAAAGTTATCTTATATGGCGTAAACTTTGCTTTAACTATCATCTAGTTCCCAACACACATACAAAGACAGAGATACGCCACTGGATGTCTGCGTTCCTTGTGTGTGGCAGGGCGAAGACGAGCGGTGCCACAGTCTATCCTCACCCCAAGTTCATGTCAGAAAGTATAAAAATGCCAGTCAGCTTTGTATACGCGTCTTACGTCGGTTCACGTAGGACTGAAAAATTCACTGCGGCAGGATCAAGGAATGACAAAGACAATGGATAATATATGTGTTATGCCATTATGTGTTTCTGTGTTTCTGAACTCTCTCTCTCTCTCTCTCTCTCTCTGCGTCCCTGTCTTTCTCTTTCTCTCCAACTCTCCTGCATTCTATCTTTGTCGCCTTTGACCTGGCCTCCCTACCTACCTGCCTACTAACATCCTAACTCCCTATCTATTAAGACATCTACTTGTTATGTTACTCACCCACCTACTTATTACATATTATCTAAGTCTACCTATCTAACAGCTTTTCTACCTATCTATCTGGCCACTCCCTATCTCGACTCCTCCCCGTCCCTACCCTTTCCTCTTTCTCTCTTCTTTACATTGTGAGAGAAGGGCCAGTTCATTTTCATAGCTCCTCGCCCCTATCTTTGTAGCCGGCATGCTTATTTCCCTCTCTGTCTCTCTATCTTTCTGAGAGTCAATCGTTCTACGTTCTCTGTAACATTACAATCATGTGCAAACTTTGTCTAGACGGAGGGCTCTGCTGCTCATCCCTTGTGATTTAAAGGTTGTCCGGCTCTCATTTTGTCCTGCACGTAGAGATAGTTATTGTAACCGTTTGAAGCCGCACATTAAGAATTAAACACTTTGTCATCAATTGAATTTCTTTAAGCCAGGAGACAGTTTCTCTCTCCCCCCCCCGCCCCCCCCCCAACCTCCGGCTTCTCTCTTTTTCTGCACCCCGTCAATTTTTCTCTTTCACTGTTTAAAAAGTTGTCGTTTCCTATTACAGTGTGGTTTCAGTCCATTTCTGTTTCTTTCTTCCTTGTTTCCTTACTTTTTTTCTTTATTTCTCTCATTCATTTTCATTTTTGTCTCTATTTCTTTCTTATTCTTTCTTTCTGTCCCTCATTCTTCTCTCTGTCTTTTTCTTTCTTTCCTTTTTTGTTCTTTCTTTCCGTCAGTCATTCATTCTTTTTTCTCTTTCTTTCTTTCGTTTTTAGTTCTGTAGCTGTCACTTTTGTACCCCACCACCACACAAACTGTCAGCAACATCACAGGCGACAACAGCACAACAACCACTGCAGTTGCTATTAATGCTATTGTTTTATCAATGATATTACTATTGTCATTATCTTCAAAAAGTTATTATCCTTGTAGATGTTATTGTCGACTATGTTATCGTTATTACTCTTGTTATCATTACTACTGTCATTATTAAATATTGCCGACGCTTTGAAATAAGATATTCTGCTGTTTTTTTTTTTCCTCATGCTTATGCTACTTTTTTTTTCTTTTAAATTCTTTTGGCCACTTACTGACAGCTATCTCCTTATCATCGGTAAGATAGGATCGACCTAATAAATTCCGACAGACAATTTGAAACAAGTATGAGCAGAAAGTAGTCAAAATATCATATTTCAACATGCCAACCACTCATCACAAAATGCCACCAGTGCAAATATCCCAACGCAGCGATAGAGAGGCAATCAAATCTCTGTGTAAATGGCACACATAGAGCCAGCAAAACCTCAACCAAAGCGACTGCACGCAGGGTGAGTGCAATTATTGTAATTAAAAGTGGGCCGATCAATCTCCCTGTTGGTGACATAAAATCATTTTTGTGATATAATTAAATTCTGATGTAATTACATATTGATAGGGTTATGTCGTTTTTTTTTTTTTTTTCTTTGTGTTATTTGTGACTTTTAAAGCTATGTGCATATGCTAATAAGCTTATTAGGTCTTGTCAATTGTAAAAAAAAAAAAAAGAACTCTCCTTTAGAGAATAAACACATTTATTTACCTTACCTTATATTTCTTTCTTGTTATCCTCTCTTATCTGTCTTGCTTTAACTATTATTATTACAACCTGTCCCACAGGTCCTATCCTATCCTACTCTGGACTGTCTTGTACTACCCTGGTCCATTAAGCTTTATTATGTTTTAGTACCATCCTATGCACAAATTAATATAGCATCACAAGTATTATACTTTAATGTTGCCATACACCATCAATCCAAAGTCTTCTCTTTCATCGTTAAAAGTTCATGACCCTTTTGTATCAGCCCTCTCGTAAAGAAACTCGCCCAGAAAAAGTACCTAGAGTCCTTCACTGGGGCACGCTAGGGGATCGAAAATCTCATCGGTCCCTTGGTGTGACTGCCTTGGTGTGAGGAGTTCTTGAGAGGACATATGTCGGACTTCGTGTTCCCCATATCTATGGCAGTTTCATTTCCTCTAGACACTGGCCAATATTGAGCTGTTACGCTCATGACACTCAGACAGTCTCTAGGTACTACCGTATCTTTTGTCTCGTTTTCTCTCTTTTCCTTCTACCCTTCATCAAATCTCATCATTTGAGATGTAGCGTCTGGGTTTTCCATGCCTTTCCATTCTTTTCTCTGTCTTTTTCTTTCTTTCCTTTTTTGTTCTTTCTTTCCTTCTGTCATTCATTCTTTTTCCTCTTTCTTTCTTTCGTTTTTAGTTCTGCAGCTGTCACTTTTGTACCCACCACCACACAAACTGTCAGCAACATCGCAGGCGACAACAGCACAACAACCACTGCAGTTGTTGTCTCTGAGAGTCAGAGGTTATGGTTTTTATAAGTTTTTCAACCTCCTGTAGCGGTGGTTATCTCAGCTGTCCACAACCGTGGTCAAAAAATAACATAACATAACACTATTGTGTTATGTGATTATAACACTATTGTGTTATGTGATTGTCAATATCTATGTGAGAGTCAGAGAAAGTACATTTGTGCTTTTATCCGTACAGAGTCTGAGAACGCCAAAGATGCACCGACATTGCAGGCCACAAGGAGCCTAAAACATGCAAGGAAACTATAACCTAAAAATGCCACCAGAACGACAATGTTTCAACTAGATGAGCGGTCATGGACAATCCGTCTCTCTCCCTGTTCCAGTTCTCTCAAGTACTGCAGCCACCACCAAAGTTCATTTCAACCATCTCGACTGCAGGCCAACTAATCAGGAACGTCACATGCCGTGTGAGTACTCATCTTTTGTTTTCTCTCTCTCTCTCTCTCTCTCTCTTTCAAACAGCACTCTTCACTTTTTTTTTTAACCGTATAATTAATCAATAAAATCGTTTCCATTTGACTCTCCTCCCCATTCCCATTTTAAAAGTAATGGCCTTATCCAGTCATCTCGTATTATAAATGAAGATGTCGCTTTTCCATTAAATCCAGTTCAGCCCCTCCCCCTTTCCTTTTTTTTCTTCTTTTCTTCCTCTCCCCCTCTGAATTCTTCTATCCATTCTTCAACTCAGACAACACGCCCAGAAATTGTCTCCCATTTCCTGTGTCCCACCTCTAGCCACTTGTTGTCTCCGCCTCTACAATTTATGCCACCTTTAGTCCCAGTTCTCAAACTGCAAAACTCAGAAGGACACGATATAATAACTATAAGATCTGACCATTGTAAACAGTCTAGTCATTTGTTCAGCAAAAGCTGAACTGTATCAATCTATCTCTCTCAACAAGAACTTAAGCTCTTGAAAATTGATTCTGCAGTAGAACACCATTATTTTATACGTTAATTCTACAAGTGAAAGGGGGGGGGGGGGAGGGGTGGGCTCGGCGGGTTCTGTATGTTCTTGTTTCACTCACCTTCCCTTCCGCTGTTATTTGTTGTTCTTTATTTCTACTGTCTATTATTTCTATCATATTTAATTTACTCACGTCTTTTTGTGTGCGTTTGTTTATTGTGTTGGGGTTGAACGACACATAATTTCATACGATTACGTCTATATTGTGTCAAACACTGTAAGATACGTTTACACGTCAAGAGGAAGAGAGAAAAGAAAGATGGACAGAAGACAGGAGCAAGGAGAAAGAGAAGAGATGTCTCCCCTGGGATGTCGAATATGCACTCCATGGGAGACGCCCCACCGATGGTGGATTTACACCGCCTGCAGGTGGGCGCAGAGAACCTACTTATAAACCCCCGGCCCCCGCGGGGGTTTTTGTGAGCGTATCAACCGTGCTGTGCACAATGTAGCCGTGGCCGCACTAAGGGCAATATGGTCCTGGCCGTGCTGGTGCACCATTGAATTCCAACACAAACGAAAACCATTCCTAAAAGTATCGCGAGGATCTCCGGGAAAATAAGGGTTTGGTCTCTGGTTTGGTCTCATACGTGTTCAAGAAGTGACAATTTACTCCCTGAAAGCAGCTTCAATCGAGTACTTTCGAACTATATTGTATTCTAGGAGAGAACGTGATTTCAATGGATTATATTATTACTTGAGTCTTGCAGCGGATCCGTCCTGTGACATTTCTCGCGTTAAAACTGTAACAAATATGACTTTTTACCTCTTCTGGTTACAGAATTACTGAATAAAAAGTCTGGTTCTCTTTCGTTGTTCGTTGTTGCTTTTCTATTTTGCCATTTATCTATAAAGATGCATAGTTCTAGCTATGTGAGTTCCCAGAACAACAGTATAATTATCCAGAAGACCTTTAACCCTTGAACTGCAAGAGTCCTTAAATTTTGTCTCAGAAGTCCCTTCCAAAATAACCATCAACTGAGATCCTTGTTCCCACATCCCAAAACTTCTTCTCCTCCTTTTTCTTCTTTTGCAGTAATACTTAATGTGAGAAAAGCAGCCTGCACTCTGACAGAGCCATCATCACATCACAAGTTAAATGTTTTTAGGTACTGATAAATATTCATTGGTCTTTGCTCAGATCTATTTCCCAGTTCTTTCAGTATCTGTCTGTGTGCCTACCTGTCTGTTTGATTGTCTGTCCTTTTGTCTCTAATTTAACACATCCTTTCTCCCACTATCACTCTCAGCCTGTCTGTTGGTCTCTCTCACTCATCTGTCTGTCGTCTTGTCAGTCTCTCCTTCTTTCTCTTCGTCAATTTCTGTCAATTTAATAGTCTGTCTATTTCTTTCTGCCATCAGGGATACACTTATATGCTCAACTGCAGTTGTTTTTCTTGGGGCTTCCATAAACATGCTCATGCGTATACATGCGAATATATATTACATCTATATTAAGTATCATCAACTGCTACGGGTTTTCTAGTGAGGAAAAATAAATGTTTGTCTTATCTTACATTATTATCTTATTGTATCTTATCCTATCCTATCCTACCCTATCCTATCCTATTTTATCCTATCCTATCCTACCCTATCCTATTTTATCCTATGCTATCCTATCCTATCCCATTTTATCCTATCCTATCCTATTTTATCCTATCCTATCCTATCCTATCCTATCCTAAATTATCCTATTCTATTCTACCCTATCCTATCCTACCCTATTCAATCCTATTGCATCCTATCCTATTTTATCCTATCCTTATCAAATCCTATTTTATCATTTTCTATCCTGTTTTATCCCATCCTATCCTATAATGTCCTATCGCATCCTGTCTTATCCCCAACTTTTATCTATTTTGTCCCATCCTATCTCATCTTATCTTATCTCTGACAGACAGGACAATATGAGAAACGCTGCTGGGGACGGTATTTCCCAGCAATTCCGCCGTTGTCTTCCCGCCGGCTGAACAGGACCATGAAATCAATTTCGCGCTTCCAGCAAGTTTCACTTCACTAAGTCTCGAGCACTGCACAGGGTATTAAGTGATACGCTGACTCCAAGAAACGACAGATGGAGTTAGAGAGATAAGTAATGACATGAAAGGGAGAGAAGGTAACAGGACAAAACAAAGAAGAGACTGGAAAGAAAAAAGGCAGATAGGCTGAACAGAGAAAGGAAAGAAAGAGGAAGTGAAAAAGAAAGCAGCAAGCAAGGATGATTGGGAAGGAGGGTGTGTGTGTGTGTGGGGGGGGGGGGGTAGGGGGGATCAGAAAGAAAGAAGAGAGAGAAAAAAGAATGAAGGATGGACGGATGGATGGAACACAAAAAGAAGAACCATGAAATCATGTTCGATCTCTCAACCTGTTTCAATTCCTGAAGTCATTTGGTAATCCGCTGCGCTGACCCAGGAGCTGAGAGAATGATGGAGGGAACAATGATGGAAGGCATGAAAGGAAAAGAGAAGAATATAGAAAAGATAAGCAGTGAATGGAAAAAAAAAACAAGGAAGAGGACTGCCGTAAGACAGAAAGGGAGGCAGGAAAGAAGGACGGAAAGATGAAAGATAGAGGAGGGAAAGATGGGGTGGGGAATGAAATGAGAAAGAAACGGTGGACAAACGGCAAGAGAAAAAGAGGAAGAAAGGCAAGGTGGAAATGAGAAAGGATTGAAGAAAGCAAGAAAGAAAAAGGAGAGGAGGACGGTAGATAGACAGAAGAAAGAAGGGGGGACGCAAGGAAAGATCCATGAAATCAATTCCAGTCCTCCAACAAGTTGCAGTTCACAAGTGGTGAGCAGTGCATAGAGTTACTTAGTGCTATGCTGATCCAGAATTGAGTAGGCTGTTCTGTCTCTCATAGAATCTTCTTATCCATTGATTTTCTGACATTTTTTTTTTTTAAGGGAGAAAAAGAAAGAAAGACAAACGTGAAAACAAACAGACAAAAAAAAAAAAATGGAAGGATGGAAGGATGGAAAGGAGAACACATGCATGAGACAGAGAAAGGCATAAAACAAAAGGGGGATAAAGACATCTAGAGGAGGAGACGGCAACAGGCCGAAAACACAATGGAAAGAAAGAAAAAGAGGAGGAAAAGAAGAATTAGGAAGTCCGGGATGGAGAGATGAAAGAAACACAGAAAGGAAGTGAGGAAGAAAAGACGCAAAAGGGAGATAAAGAGGGGGAAAAGGCAAGATAGATGAATGAGAGAAAGGAAATAGGGAATGAGAGAAGAAAATGGACGAAAATAACATACAGCAATGAAAAATAAAAAGAGGACGCTAAGGCATATTTAAGGAGTGAAGTATACATATGAGTGTTTGCGATAAATAATAAATAAATACATAAATAAAACACGAAACGTAAGCAAATCAATTTTTTTATTCTACCCTTTTTCAGTTTTACTTTTTCCTCCTACAGACTAATTGCTGATACTCGAAACTTGCTGCCTTACTGGAAATTCCAAGCCCTCTTAGATTCAAACCAATATTTCATCAAACCTAGACTGTTGAATTTTCTTTAATGTTCTTTGATCTTTTGGGAAATTAAAGAGAGAGAGAGAGAGAGAGGGGGGAGGGAGGGAGGGAGGAAGGGAGAGGGAGCGAGGGAGGGGAAGAGGGAGAAAGAGGGGAGGGAGAGACGGGAGGTATAGGGCATAAAGACCTGGCTATCTCAACCTTGCCGAAACATGGCTTTGGAATTTTGCAAAATAAGGGAGATTTTCTTTTCGGGGGGACAAGGGAACTCGAAAATTTGAAAAAAAAAAAAAAGAGAAAAAAAAATTCATGATGAGAGATGAGAAATCAGTGCTGATTTGACAAGACAACCAGCCGTCCGACTTACATAATGTTCAGAGTTGTTTTTCTGTTGCCTGAATAAAAGAAAGAGAGTGAGAAAAATGAACTTAGAGGGAGAAGATGGGAGTGAGCGGCAAAGCGAAAGGGAAAGGGGAGAATATGAGAGAGAGAGAGAGAGAGAGAAGGGGAAGTAGAAGAAGGCATGAAAAGAAGGAACGAGAGAAGAGAGGCAAGAGAGAAATAGTGGGGAAAAATACAACAGAAGGAAAAAGATGGACAAAAAAGATAGGGGAAAGGAGAGGAGAGAGAGTGGAAAAGAGATAAAGATTGGGCAAAGGTAGTTTGGACAGGGACTGAAATTCTTCACTGTTCCGCTACTCTTGTTCTCAGAGTAAACTACCTGTTACTCATCTGCAGCAGCAAATAACAGCTGGCTGCGACTATAGCGATAACAAGGAAATGAATCTTTGCTGTGCCTATCAGCGATGCTGTCGGATTCAAATTTCAATTCATTTTTAATGCCTCATTAAAAACCAGACCTATCTCAAAGAAGCTTAAGACCAGACCACTTCGCTCACGTGTGCCAGTATGTCTGTGAAACATGGGTTCTTACTTCTGAAGTACGGAAGGAATGCAGGCTTTTGAGATGAAAATGTTACCGCGAAGTCTTAGCATCTCACACAAAAATCATACTACCAATGAAGAAGCCAGTGCTACAATTACGAGGCATGGCGATTTCTTGTGTGTACAAAAACAGCGGAAACTGAAATGGTACGGTCATGTCACAAGATCGAAAAGTCCAGAAAAATAGATTTTTTTATAATATACGTCTTTCAACCCCCTCCCTCCCCCCCTGGAGGCTGTTATCTCGAAGAAGAATAGATCATGCTAGGCATATGTACCAGGGAGGAGAATACGAGGAATTAGAGGAATATGATAGGAAGATAACATAAAGTGGGAATAGGAATGGACTGGTCATCTTGTTGCCTTCTACACTGAAATTTGCTGAAGGTCGGGACAGACACAGAGGAAGATTATCGGAATGTCATTAATGGGGTCCACAAAAGTCCCTTACCCCCTCCTCCTCCCCACCCCCCTTACCTCCCCTCCTCATTACAAGAGGCTAGAAAATTAATGATGAATGAATAATAAATTGCCCCTCTTTGACAAAACAACTTTTGTTTCACAAGAATCGCAGGTTTACTTTTGCAGTGTCCAATTTAACACACTGCTACGAAAATACATTTTTTCAATGAAGCAAAGACGTTTTTTGTTATTTTTTTATTTGTTTTTTTTTTTTGTTGTTGTTGTTATTGAGGGCATGTATATTTGAATGAGTGGAGAATCGATTGAACTGTGATTTAAAGCACTTTTGGTAAAGTTGCAATCATCTGAAATCTACAAAATTAACAAACAAACAAACAAACAAACAAACAACAACAACAACAAAAAAAAAAAAAAAAACGAAATTGAATTATTATTATACTCTATTGCTCAGAAAGCGCTTCATTGGGTCCAGAATGGAAATTTTCCTCATCATCAAATCGAATTCTGAGGGTTTCGGCGGTGGGCGCTGAATTGTCTTCTTCTTTTGTCTGTACTTCTCTCTCCCTTCTTTCCTCTCTCGTTCTCTTTCGGTCTGTTGTCTTTCCCTCCATCTTTTCTTATACGTATCTCTCTCTCTCTCTCTCTCTCTTTCTCTCTCTCTCTCACTGAGTACTGCTGTAGATTTTCAAGTGGTCAAATCCAGACACTCTCCTTCTCCGTCAGTCTGTCTGTTTTCTGTCTACCGTCTTTTTCTACCAATTCCTCTGTCGCCATCCCTGAATCTTCAGTGGAACTGCAGACCTTCTCTGTTTGCTTTATCTGTCTGCCTGTCTGTCTAGCCAATCTTTATCTCCAACACTGTTTCCCTCTTATTTCCTCAATAGCAACTCTTGAACAAAATAATTAGACATAATTGTTATTACAGCCTTTTCCTTTCCCAAGTTCTTTCTTTCTCTTTCTCTCTCTCCTTTGATCGCGTGCGCGCGCTCTCTCTCTCTTTAACAGTTCAATCTTCTTTCTGCAAACTCAGAAACCCGTATCTTTTCTCTCTGTCAATCTCTTCTACTCATGCCTATATTCCTCATAAAGCAAAACCTAGCCTTACGGTCATAAAGTCCTCTCGTATATCTCACTGCCTTTGATAGAAACAAGGATGGGATCATTCAACAGCCAAAAAAGCAACTGCGCAAAATGAATACAATTTAGCATTAGAGCTCATCAAGAAGAGGGAAGTGTTCACATCCAACATTCTGACTTCTCTGTTCCCACCCATTCCCCACAGTTAGAATTCCCAGAGGGCCGTGAACCACTGTGAGCTTCTTGTCATTTTGTCTAATTTGTTTAGCACAGCGCAAACCCAGGATGTGGACCTGTTCAGATCACTACGATTTTTGTAACTTTGATCAAAGGGTAACTGGATGAAGTATTCATGTTGCGAGCGCTGTTCAAAAGAGAGGAAAAAATCCAGTTCAAACGAAAGAAAGGCAAGAGTAGGAATCTGAATAGATCAAGTAGGGGATACCAGAATAAAACAATAAGAAAAACAGATACAGATAGAGAGGACAGGCAAAAAATATGAGAGAGAGAGAGAGAGAGAAAGTGAAAGAGAAAGAAAGAGAGAGCAGGAGGAATGAGACGACAGGAGTGTGCGTCACACTGTTTTACGCAGTCGAGAAGGCGAAATGAAAGATGAAATATGGGCAGGCTGTGAATTTCTGAGAACGTACTCGTTTCATAAGTTGGTTGCTCGGCTACCAAGGGTGGAAAGTAATGATAAAGGAAATGACAAATAGATAGATAGATAGATAGATAGATAGATAGATAGATAGATAGATAGATAGATAGATAGATAGATAGATA
>JBCAUA010057119.1:0-11439 GCA_038406235.1 Peronia verruculata
ACAGCAACAGAAACTATATCAACAATGAATGGAAAAATAATGGTGGGAGAGGGGAGAGGCCTTCACTCTGTCACCAAATTTCCTCTCCCCTTGCTCGCCTCAAATGGGGCTGGTGACGCTTGGTGCCTGATGGCAAAAAAGTGCGGGGAAAGCGACTCTACTCTGTCTGCACCTTTAGTCTGTTTTTCTAACAATGACAACATGAAGACACTCAGAAGCATAGCATTCAGCACAGTATAGGTTACAGTGGAAATGACCTTGAATTGCAATAGGTGCACACATCGAGCCAGTCAGTTTTCGCTCACTGGCCAGTGCAGGTCCCAAGAGCTCACAGGCTATACATTACCATTTGTCAAGAGGAAAGGTTAGATTTTGTATCGATTTGACGGGTTTTAGCTGATGCAAAGTTGCTTGTCTGGGCTATGAACTTGAGAGCATTTTAACAAAAAAATAATTATGCACTTCCTCACTGTGCTCGGCAGCTTAAAGCGGATCACTTAGTTTGCTGCCCCAGCTGGGCTGACCACACACCTTGACCCCGTCATGCCTGGTTGCACCCAGGGGACAGCACTACCCGTGTGTGTCCTTGGCTCAACTGCTTACTTTTTTTGTTTCCCTACTGAAGTGTATTAACTCACATTCTGAATACAACCCCATCGCTAAAAAGTCAAGATTATTAGCTTTATGGAGGTATAAATTTTATTATGGAAAGTTCCATATAAACAACGCAATGAAGGATTCAAATTAAAGGCTATTTTATCATTGCAAAATCTGAAGGTCAGCTATAAAAAAAAAATAATAAAAAGTACACCTTTAAAAATTGCACTTTCCAACATTCACATTCTGAGAGGTTAAAAGTTGATCTAACACACAGGGTAACTGAAGTCTGTCATGAACTTGATTTAACATCCATAATGACAGGGTACAAATGGCTAATAAGAGGTATCAGGCTATTTTCTATTACTCCAGGAGGGAAAAGATGGCCCTGTAGTAACAGTGAAAAGCCAGTACCAGTTACCACTCATAGTAAATCATTCTATCCTCTATGCCCACACAGTTGCCTCTCTGCCATTTTGAGCTATTGGTATTTCTTTTCACACATGACTGCTGAAGTAGCAAATGTAGAAAAATAAAGCTGACACAGGGTAACAAATGTTAATTAAACAAAGAAAAATTTACAATGAATGCTATAATTTTGTCTTTATTTTTACCAGGAATGCTAAGCTCTAACTGCGTCTTTATATTGAGTGGGAAGGCTAACTCTAAGTTGTGCCCATAACCTATGCCTTTTTTTTTCCTGATTCTAAGATAGTTTCGATCACTTCTTCTCACATGGCTAATGTATATTTTGAATCCACTGCAACTCTGTCCTTTACTAGAATATATCTATTTACTTTTTGCAGTTTCCTTTTAAAATCTATTATGCTATTTAACTAGACTTTATCGGGCTACTGATTGCCTGGCTCTATCTAAATGGTTAATGTTTGGGCGTCTTTTTGTGTAGGGGAACTAGCAAGTTCGAAGCTACTTTCCTGTACAATATGAGAGGCTGCCCTCTTGTTTTGAAATCAGTTTGCCCTCTCTTTGTAGAACGTATAATTTTTTCCTGTTTATTTGTCTTCCTAGTGCATCATCTGTGTCAGATATCAGATCTGTAAGTGTAACTGCCTTGTGTAATACTGACTTAACTGTTCTGTCATCATATTTGAAAGTAGGTGTAGATTCATCAATACCTTTTTCACCCTGTGAACAACAGATGAAAAACAGACTTCACCTTTTCCTATCTTGGGCACTTCTCTCTGCATCTTTCCACTGTAGCCCTCCTCTCTTCAAATCATCCTCCATCAGTCTTCTCCAGGTTGTTCATGGTCTACCCCTATTACTCTGTCCCTGTGGGTTTAAATAATCGTAGAATGGACATTTCAACTAAAGAAAGCAACTCTTGGCTGCCAGGGAAAATAACTCTTGTCCAAGGGAAATATGTAGGTCCCATAACAGTTGCGTAAAGGGAAATAAGTAGGTCCCATAACAGTTGCTTTAAGGCACTGCCAGATGTCCCATTGATGAGACCCCAAGGATCTTTGATGGTGAAAGTGTGAAAAAAGAAATTTTGATCTGAAGATTTGTGTAGATCCAGATTTCAGTTGACGTTATTAGAAAGAAATAGTTTTGATACTTTGTAATATTTCATACATAGTTAGTGTTCTATTCTGAAAACGTTTGTTTCAAACTCTATTTCATTTTATAGAATTGCTGAGCTTATGTAGTAAAACAATGTGCCTTATCAGTGATGATTTTTGTTAGTCTTTTCTCCTCACATGTACAGGTGATAGACCTCACAATCACATAAATAAAACACGGAAATTACTGCCACTCATTTTTTACAGAAAACATGTTAATGTTGTTCATGAACATTCCTTATTTTTCGTTCATCACAGTAACAGGTAACAGAACCACATAAAAATTTCTCATTCAATACTCATTTTTTGTTTGTTTAATTATCTAGTAACAGACAATAAAATTCCAAAAATATAGTCTTTATCAACACTTCTCTTTTTCTTTTTCTTGCGAATACTTCTTCCCTCTGGATTTTTGAAAATCCATATGAAATAGATTTTCACATATGTCTTGCACCCAGGGCAAATGAGTGAGAAGTCACTCTGGGCAATTGCCAGTTACGCCTGTTTTTAACTATTTTCCAACTCAAATACCAAATTATTTTTTTCAGGTTTGAGAAGCTGAATTTTGTTTTGCCCAGCATGACTTTTGACTCATTTGTTCTGGACGTGAGAACTATATTATGAGCAATATAGCTCTGATGGTGCCCATAGGCTATTAAACCAAAGCCAAAACCATAAACTCATTAAGCCTAAACAGAGAAAGATGATGGATAAGAAAACCACATCAATATATTTTATTACCAACGTCCTATTTACTCTGCACAGATGAAGGTGACCGACAACAAACTTTTCGAGGTCGAGCCCAAGAAAGGATTGCTCAAACCCGGCGAATCAATCACTGTCAACTTCACCTACTACCACAACATCGCTGGCACCGATCGCCTGCCGGTGCTGCTCAAGATTGCTAAGGGTAGAGAAATCATGGTGGGTAAACTCATATAAATGGCTTTCTTTGTCTCCTTGGTTTCAAAAGTCCTCAGATCAGAGTTATATCGATGAAATATTCACAACAAAACAAGATCTAAACTAGTTTATTTAGACCAAAATAACTCCATTAAAAATGTTCATGGTAATAAAAAAATAAATTCATTTAGCACATATTTCATAATAGCCTACAGTCTCAAAAGCCAAATTAAATCTTTAAAAAATGCTGCATATTTATGCATACGTTTTCACACAACAAAGAAGCCATATGATTCAGACATACACTTTGAATGTAACTCAGTTATGCTCAGTTACCACTAACCAAATAAAATTATCATGTTTAGAGAAATAAATAGGCCAACAGGTTTTCAAATGATTTGCTTCATAAATATTGTAAAATTCTGTCACAACATTTCAGAACTCATTGACAGACTACTTTGTTTCAGATAACACCATCTCAGTCAGATTTTACTAATAGCGTATATCATTACATTTTGTTTTGTTTCTTTAATTCCCAGCTGAATTTTGTGGGTGTGACCGTCGACCAGGACATTCCCTACATCCACTTCCCAGCTAACAAGCATACATTCAACCCTGTTCCTATTGGAGAGAAGATCAGCCCCAAACAGGTTTACGAGTTGTACAATGGAGGAGCCGTACCAGTCACGTATGAATGTGATCTCACCCCGCTGGATATCATTAGAAAGGTAATTTATACTTTACTATTTCCAGTTACATTTGCCTTGCAGCCAGTCAGAATGAGTCATATGGGGTTTTTGGTATCATGTGAAAGCCTGTTTCATGTCTTTTCAGGAGGTGAAAAAGTTTTGAGCTAGCTCTATTCTAAACAGAGATATTGCAGTTTTAAGAGACAAAGGGGTACCCTCAGCTGTGAACGAAATTCTGAGAAAATTGAGTTTAAATTAACGGTCAAACGCATAAATCTACATGTTTACCTCACAAAAAAAAACAAACAATTTTAATGGAGTAATTTTATAAATTGAGGGTAAGAACGTTGCTGTTTTGTTTAGAAATGAATGCACTTTTGATTTCTGCAATCTGGGTCCCCCTCATCACATTCAAAGCCCAATTTCTCAGTTCGAGCCCAGCGACTTACGTCTCATTTCGACTGGCGGCGAGACATTTGTTCTCATGTATCCAACAAATGCTCAGTTTGTTCAGAATATTTCCGTTGATTATAAAGTGCGTGCATAGTGTCTCTATGAATCAAATTTAGTATTGAGATGTGAGATCAAAGATAGACGCGAGCAATGTGACGCAAGAATATTTTCAGCACTGGGAATTTTTGAGATAACCTCCATCAGGATGTTGAAAGATGTTTATAGAACGTAACATAATTATGAGTTATTTGTGAAGATATTGGTGAAATTGTTTGAGGAACATGTTTTTTTATTCTTGTGTTTACATTTTTTTGGGTTCATTTTTGATATTGGTGAAATTGTTTGAGGAACATGTTTTTTTATTCTTATGTTTACATTTTATTGGGTTCATTTTTGATAAAATTTTCATTTTTCACTAACTATTTTACTTTGCAGGAGAACTTTGACCAGCCAATCTTCGAGTGCTTGAATCCAACAGACCAAATTTTGCCTGGACAGTCAGCATTTGTGGAGTGGAGATTTTTCCCCTTGGAGGCAAAGACATACATGGTACGAGATAAAAAAATTACTCTTGGCATTTTTTTAAATTGGGATTTTATCCCTTTGCAGGACAAGATACATTTGAATAATGTAGAGGAAAAATAAATCCCATTTATTCTTGTAATTTTTAAGGATTGATCCCAGAAAAATTGATAGATATTACAATAAGAAGAAAACAGGTCTTGGACCCAGGGCAAATCAGTCGGTGGTCACACCGGGTGATTTGGAGCTACGGCCATTGCTGACTATTTTCCGAGTCAGCCTACCCATTTTCTTTCTTTTTTTTTTTTGTTCTTTTTTTTTCATAAAACTAAAATTTTGGTATAAATTTTGGTATCTAGTCAGAAAATAGGTAAAAACAGCTGTAACTTGAGATCGTCTGATGCAACTTCCAACTCATTTGCCCTAGGCTCAAGGCATATAAATCTGATGTGGTAACATTGTTGAGACCAAGAGGGGAGATAAACATGGGTGACATTGTCAACTTGCAGTATCATCGCACTGTCAACATAAAACTTTTACTTTCGTATATACTACTACTAATAATAATAATCAAAATGTGCTTTATTTATTCAAAACATGGATATTTGATATCCATGTTAAACATCCATTGACTTGGTCATGGACATCTCCAATATACATATATATGTGTTATACCACTCTTACCTATTTCATTGCCTGTATAAAGTAAATACTACTCATATCTGTTCGCATTGTGTCAGTATCATCTCTACCACTGTAAAGCATATTTGACTTGTACCCAGGGCAAATTAATCGGAAGTCGCACTGGCAATTTTGAACTATGGCCATTTTTAGGGATACCAAAATTGTCTTTTTTCAGGTTTATAGAAATTTAATTTTTATTCTGTGGAAAAAAGGAAAAATGTTGGTATCTGAGTTGGAAAACAGTTAAAAATGGCCATAGATCGAAATTGCTCGGCGCGATGTCCGACACATTTGCCCTGGGCACAAGACACATGTATTAGATATTTGACCACTGTTTTCCCATCTGTAGAATGGAAACTTAAAATGCAGGTATTAAGCTGGTATCTTTTCACTTTCTATGTAATGCTTGTACATGTATATTCTTTGTATAGTGACTCTTCCATCTCTGCTTTATTCCAGGTGGATATCCCAATCCGTGTGCACAATGCGGATACAGCTATCATCACCTTCACCGGCATTGGCTATGACAAGAGAATTATGGGAGACACGATGCCATTCTCGGACGAGCCAGACATGTGCGGAGTGCCCAGTGTACAGTCGGCCGAAATACCTGGACAGGTGGGTGTCATATGTCAGGTTGTTTTGCAGGAGAATGTATACATGTGTATGCTTGTAATAGAGTAGGAAAGGGACCTAAATTTGAGAAATACTAAAATCTGAAGAAACATTTTGTGTATATTATCTGGATTTGAATTTATGGAATATCTTGTGCAAATTCTAAAATGTAATTCATTTGGTGGGACAAGAATGTAAACAAACATAGTTCGGAGAAAAAAGGGTTTAAAAGTAAAGATTAATTTCTGTCCAGCTCATTTGACACTGAGGAGAATATATTTCAAGCATGTCATAAATCTTGAGAGAGGAAGACAATCTTATCACAAAAGATTGAAAAATGATTGAGCTAGCTCTGTAAGAGGCACATTTGTGACTCATCATAAGCTAATTGGTTAAATTTTGTTCTCTGTTTGCAAGTCTGTTTTGCATACTCTTGATTCCAGTTCTCAGGCAAGCTCACACCTAGCACCTCCTGCTCAGCTGGTCTCTGTTTTGTCAAAGCATTAGTTAGTTTAAATGAAACTTTGCACAAGATAAATTATGCATTTTCTCTGGAAAATTTGGATGAAAACTGTATGACATGAGAGCTGCCAAAGGATGTATGACATTTAAATCCAAATAACTCAAACTAGAACATTATGGTAGACTAAACTTGAATTTTATTGATATACAGAAGTTTAGAGACTTGCTATTTGGATTTTTCTAGAGGGAAAAAGTTCCTTTTTCATGTCAGAATATTCTGAATGGGATTTTTATTACATTTAATGTGCTGGACTTGGAGGGTTAAAGATGATTCCATCAGACACTGTACGTGTTGTGAGGCTTAGAATAATTTCTGTCATCAAAATTGTTTATCAGTTTATGATGTTTTGTCTGTCTTTTTCGACCAGCTTGCCTATCTGTCAGCTGAGAGAATTTCCTTCGGTAACATGCCTCTCTTTGCCCAAGCTCGACGGATGGTATTCGTCCGCAACAAATCCAAAGACAGATCCATCTTCTTTGAGTGGCACGTCACCTCCCAGTCTGATTCCCAGGTAAAACATCAAGTTTCATGTTCATCACTAGCACATTTCTACTTGTGACATCTGCACTATGGGATTTCAGTGCAAGCTTCTTTCTTTCTTTCTTTTTTTCTTTCTTTCCTTTCTTTCATGATCAGTTTATCAAGGTCTAGCTCTACGTTTTCAGCCTGCCTTGTTCTGCTTCACATATGTATGTATGACAACATATCACATCAATTTTTTAATTACTCTTTTTTTTTTTTTTTTGAAAACAGATAAAGTTAATGTCATGTTTTCTTGGGTATTCTTGCCTTCATAACTAATGGTTCTCTTTAGAATTGTGTTTTTTTTTTCACTGTAGACAGTTTTTGTACTTCTGTTTTGTCTCTGTCAAATTTTATTAGTCTATGAAATGGAAGGTGGGCATACTGAATGTGAGAATCTCTTTTATCAATTTATCAATTTTAATCCAAGAATCAGAGGAAAAATGTCCCTTTTTACCAAAAACTGAGGAACAGTTGAAAGGAAAACCATGTCACATGATCATTTGCATGAATATCAAATTGTAGTTTACTAATAATCATGGATTAAGTCCCATATTTAGGTCTATTTATGTCAGTCTTCATTCTGCCAATTTATTCAAAGCCTGCAGATTTATAGATTGTCATTGTCACATGGTGAAACCAGCCACCCACCAAACCGATTCCAAAAGCAAATTTGATTCCTTTTGTAGAAATTCCTTCATAGAAGGCAGGTACATGTAGAGAAAACCGTCTATCATTTCAGTGTGCATTTAAATCAAAATTTGTAATAGTTTTTTGGTAAAGTAATTTTTCTGCTACCCATAAATTTGGGTGTCTTGGCACTTGGCTAATTTCATCTTGTTGCCAGCGATATGTGATTTCTGGGCAGACATTGTTGATGGATGTACAATCAGAAGAGAATTTAGAATGAAATATGCACACCAGGTAATTATCATCCACAGTTACTATATCTTATTTCTCGTTTGTTTCAGTTTTTGAACATTTTCCCCATCCGAGGCAAGATTGCCCCAGACAGTTACAAGATGTGCAGAGTTACCTTCCTTGCTTGTGATGTCCCATCCTTCTATGACCTTGATCTTGTGTGTGAGGTAAGGCAGAGGTCGTGAATGAACAACATCTTAATTGTAGGCATCATTACTATTAGCGTTATTATTGTTTTATTATTGTTATTGATATTATTCTTATTTTCATCATTATTATGAAGATCACAAAGACACCTGGTAGGAGAAAGACTTGCTGTTACTGTTGTTGTTGATGTTGATGGTCTTGTTATTATCATAAGTATAATCAGAATATCACCGTGGGTGGAAGGGCACAGTCCTTGAAGGAGTTCACAGGGGAGAAGCAAAGCAATTCCGACAGTTAAAGGAGAGAGTAAGCCGCAGGAAGGAGAGACAACAAAACCACATCATCAATCCATCATCCTGCTTTGTCTGCAACAGCTGTGGCAGAGACTGCCAGTCACGGGTCGGATCAGACCACTGAGCTACTCCGGTGTTTACTTCCAACAAGACTAGAGTGACTAAACAGGACACTGCCATTATCTGAGGAAATGAGAATAAAAAAATGAAGAGCACAGGGGAAAAATGATGGTCATCACAAAATACTAGTTTTATGTAAAATGAATTTTAAGATTTGAAAGTGTAAGATTCTTGTTTAAGAAATAGATCCATGTATTTTTTATTTATAGTATTACAATCGTCTTTCGATAGAGGCAGATAAAAGATGCGAAACTTCAGAATTAGGGCTACTGTAGGGCAGATAACCAGGAAAACTGTACGTTGTAACTACTGTTATTTTTCCGCTGTGGTCTTAAAATACAACTACTATCATTATCATGACTAAGTTTTGTTGTCTTCTTATCGCCCTTACCCAGATCTCGGACCTGCACGAGTACACCTGGTACAAGCGGGAGCTGGTGGCCTGGGAGGCAGAGAAAGAACGACAGCTCACAGAGTTCACCATCACAGAGAAGGACCTACATGCAGATATGAGAACTCCACATGTGGTTGATCTTGTGGTGAGTGGCAGTCTCTCCACAGGGACTCATTCTCAGCTTCTTTACTGTTCTTTGTCGTTGTCGCCGTCAGCATCAGTACGTCTCGAGAGACTATGGTGTAGCGCTAGATGTAGGGGATGGCATCTTCTAGAGAGGCTGAGTAGTCCCACCCTAGAGTGGCAGTCTTCTCATTCCTGTTCTTTATATTTCCTTCAAAATGTTGCAGAGATTCAGACTCCGGTCAGCAGTCACAACAAATGAAGAAAACTGGTGCACAAGTTGGTAGGCGTTGCTCCCAATGATTCCAGAGGCAGCTAGTCTCTAAGAGGGTCTTCTTTGTTTGTATCAGAAAACTGATAACATTTGAAAGGTCTCAATGGAAAAATTTGCAATGTCACATTTTTACTCTTTGACGAAGTTGAAATTTGTGTGATTTACTGTTGATTACTATGTCTGTAAAACCTTTTATGAGTTCTAGCTTAGCCATTTTTCATTGTACATAAAACAAAGCTGGCCTGTGATGATTTTACCAGCTGAATTCACTTGTGGTGGCTGTGGGCGAATGCGTAGGTTGTAGGGAGGCTCATCTTGGTCCGTTCAGCGATGTTTCCTGTCCATTTCTTCCTCGGATACCTCGCCTTCTCTTCCCCTGCACTGTTCCTTGTAGTATGGTCTTGGAGAGCCCATCTGATCTTTCCCATGCCCATACCATCTGAGCCTCCTTTTCTTAATTCTGATCAGCAGGTCCTCATAGTGTATGAAGGTATTGTACATAACATACACTCTGTCTCATCAAATCGGAATGACATTGCTTTCTGAGGACAAATGAGTTGGAAGTCACCCAGGACAATTAGGTATTTTCAGCAAAATCACATGACCTAGGAAACATCGCTCACGTCAAGTCTGAGAGCTCATCATTCATCCAGATTTGTCTGCCATGCGCAGAGCAAGTAAACAAAGCCACATGTGAGCGATGTTCCCTAAGTCATGTGATTTTGCTTAAAATACCTAATTAGATGGTTTGCTTTCCAGTAACAGGAGAGCATTAGCATTACTTTACTCAACTTCATATCCAGTTTTCCAAAAGAATTCAATATAATTATATAGATCTTGAAATTAGATCTCTCATCACCTCTTCACCTTTTCATCGACTTCTAAAATACTTAGAAAGAATACGAAGACAAACCATCACATTTCTCTTTTCATTGCTGTTGTTGTTGTTGTTGTTGTTGTTGTTGCCTAATAATGACTCTTTTTGTGTTGATGTTGCTCCAGGTTCTAATGTTTGTTATTATTACTGCTTCTGCCATTGTCGTTGTTGTGATGGCGGTGGTGATGTTGCGGTTGTTGGTATTGTTGTTACCTCTTCTTCCACTGATGTTGCGGTTGTCTTTCTTGCTGTTACTATTGTTGTTGTTAACTGGGATCACCTTCTCATCAGAGAAAATATTCGTTTGTTGCTGTTGTTGTTGTTATTGTTATTTTTCTTCTTCTTCTTCGTCTTCTTCCTCCTCTTCCTTTTCTTCTTCTTCTTCTTCTTGTCGGTGTTGTTGGTGTTGTGTACATGGGATGTCTTACATTAGTGTGCGTATTGTTATAATTACATGTCATATCATAACTTATAAAAAAAATAATTTTATAACAACCTACATCTACGTTATTACTCTGGTGCACATAAGCCTTGGCAATAAGACAAACAAATAAACAAAATAGATTCATAAATAAAGCGATAACCCTCATCTCGAACAACATTATTTTTCTGTACCGCCATAAAGCTTTTGCATGGGCTTATGTATGACAATAATATATCTCCCCTATTCGTTACCGCTATCTTTTCCTTTGTGTAGATTAATTAAGTTAAGAAAGTTATCGCGTAATGCCCGCGGCTTGTATAATGAATGCGTGCGCCGGGCTGGAGCCCGAGTGAGGGTGCTCACGTCACATGCATGTTTTAAAAACACGCTTTGTTGTCTCATCAGAATTCCTCTCACACAGCACCGGTCGTCGTGTATCCTGGTGTGGATGAGCACAGCATGCATGAAAAAGACCTCACTTCATCCATCCCCAGTCGAAAGCGATATTCTTTCTATCTTCCCTCCCACATCTTTTTCTCCGTTTTTAGCTAGCATTTTGACCTTTCCATAAACTGTCTCCGTTTACTTTCATTTTCCCGCCTCTTTTTCTCTATCCCTCGTCTTTTCTGTCTTTCCATATCGCATTCCTTGATCCTTCAATCTTCATCTATCTATTCATTCCGTCCACCCGTCCATCCATCCATCCATCCATCCATCCGTCCATCCATCCATCCATCCATCCATCCATCCATCCATCCATGCATCCATCCATCCA